>JAVYIG010005745.1:0-130540 GCA_035222895.1 Strongylocentrotus droebachiensis
TATTTGCGTATATTTGTTATTACTATTTATGAAGTAGACCTGTTTCATAATGTTTTTGTAGTAGATCAGTCTCATGCTCAACCCCACCCCATTCGTATCAATATGTCAGTTCATAAAACCTGTGGCAAAGTGTATAAGTTGGTAATAGAGAAAAAATTAGTGAGGTAAATGCAATAAGCACTTAAGACTTATTTGGGTATGGCACGTGAACCGCCAACAAATTAAAAAAATGCTGCAGTTTTGTGTTATGCAGTTATGTGTATAAAAGTGAATGGCAACAAAGGACCTGCATGTTTTTGTATGTTTTGGACCTACGCATATTCAGTGATCTATGTATAATACTATACAGAAATGTAAAGCATATCTAACTTTATGTTAACTCCAACATCATATCTGAACGAGCCTTACAGGGCAATCCAACCCTCGTAATATGTTCATTGAAATGAAAGCTGAAAAATAAGAGAAACAGAAAGGCGAAAGGGTCGAAATAAATCAGGCCAATTTTAAGGGAGTTATAACAAGTTTGTAATATGAGATCACTAAATCCATGCACATCTCAAATGGGCAATTTGGTCAGTGGATTATGAAGTAGTCATGGAAGAACTCTCCCATTTGTTACTGAAATATGATTAATTCTCTTTTTTTTAAGTGCCTTCTCCCTTTGGAACTACTCAAAATATATCATGGATAGCATATTATTACAGGTCCTGTACAGGGAAACGCCACTCCTGAATAATATATTTTGAAGAATTAAAAAGAAAAATCATTTTGTGTGTTAAAATGAATAGGAAAGATTTTCTGCATCTCGTCATAGTAATACCGATTCAGCCTATTTAAAATGCCCATAGGTTGAGTGATTACAGCTTTCAAAAATCCGCAACCGGTGTGTTGGCTCAGTCAGTAGAGCGTCCGCCCCACAACCGGGAGGTTGTGGGTTCGAACCCCGGCCGCGTCATCCCAAAAGACGTTACAAGACGGGAGTTGCTGCTACCTTGTTTGGCGTTCAGCAATAAGGGATAGAGCAACGTCGATCTGGCGCTGCTCAGTGGCTGCCGGGCTCACGATCAATTGGGCAAAACGAATTTCCATTTTCGGCTTAATAAAATTTGGAGTGGACTTTAAAAGATTAATATTATTATAACCACTTCTTTTTCTGTCAGATTTCATTTGCTTTTTTAAAGATTATATTTGTCTGTTAACGTTGGATTTCTCTTTAAAAAGTGTAAAGGGTAAGCCCTAACGTAATTAGGCTATTTTCGTTATAAAAGCAAATCAAAGTGCCGCGTAAAACATTATCTCATTCACCTGTTAAGAATAATTGTATTTTGACTATTTAAACAAACTTTTTCGTAACAGGTGAATTGAATAATTGGTAATGAGGCACTGAACAAGGACCTATTCATTACATTTGATTATAATACGAAAAATGACCTACATTTACTTATATGGATAGGAATTTTTTTAACTGTTATGTTGTTTTCTGAGTGTTCATAAATGTATTAATTCTAAAGAGTTCATAATTCTACAAATAAAGTAGGGTTCATGATTCTGAAAATGAACTAGGATTCATAATTCGAAAATTGAAATATAGTTCATAATTCAGAAAATTAAAAAGGGCTCAATACTTATAACGGTTTATTATTCTGAAAATGCAAATAGAACCCTTTATCCTTTTCAGAATTACGAGCCTTCAATATAATGAATCCAATTTCATATTTAAAATGATACCGTTTCATTTTGAATTATGAACCCTATTTTAATATCGTTATTAACTCTTAGCGTGCCATAATGAATAAAGCCCAGAGCCACAGGGTTAATTTCCATTGTACCAAGCCTCAAATACCCCCCTGTGCCAGTTTATTTGAGTCTGATAATCTGATGGTGCGATATATTATCTAGCGCGTGGGAAGCACTCAGCACAATACAATGAGCATGAACAATAACTGCTATTACGAATGCGATCAAACATGCAAGAAATAGCGAAGCAATAGCTCGATAGCGTGAATTAAGCAGCCAATCGAAACCGCGCTCGCGTGTACAAAGCACTTTGACAATAGCGTGCATGCAGCCTTATGGCAGGATATGAGTTAACGCACCTTTTTCAATTCCAGAATTATGCACCCTATTTATTTTTCATAATTATGAAATCTATTTCATTTTTAAATTCAGTAATTAAGTATGGACCATATTTTATTTTTTTAACGAATGTCAGCAGGAATTGAAATATGTCATAATACACTGTACTATCAAGTTACATTTTTTGATGGACAGTACACTCTTTAGTCCTTAATATCACAGCACTTGTCAAATGGTAAGGCCGTAAATGATGTTGTTTTGCTTGTGATTGTAGTAGGCTTACATTATGGAGTACAAAATATTTCATTTCCAATCGTTGCAACTTCATATCTATCTTTTACATATATTTTACAATCTACAGGTAAAAATTATGCTTTGCGTTATCATTTGTGATTTATTCTCCAAATTGAAATACATTAATAAAGTACTTAAATTTGTGCAAATGAACTTATTTTCCATAGTGGAAAATTGCAAATTTCCAAACCTACCCTTTTAAACATCTACTCCAAATTTTAAAGATTGATTTTTCTTTGTTAAACTGGCCATAATTTTTAGACAAAAAAATACGCAATTTAACATTGTTTTTATTATTTCTTCTTTTGTTGTTGAAATGTTTACAACTTTCCTTTTTCATTTAAGCTGTTAACCTCGTTTTTAAACGTTCATTTAATTGTAATTATGATGTATGAAATTATGACAGATAATAAAAGGATACACTGTTAAATGTTGAATATGATACAGATGAACTAACATGATTGTGATGTCCTTTGTTAACAGACGTTTGCGAGAGAAGTGGCTAAACCTCGACAAAATAGTTAATTGTGTTGGAAGCGAACTTCATGCCAGCTCCTGTCATTTTCGTGACTACTTTGCAGACCAGCATGCTATTTCAAAATAAAAAAACAAAACAAGGGCTGGCAGATTTTGTGAGGAGTACTGTGTTGGAAGTGCATTGAGGTAGTAGAATTCCAACTGATCAAAAAGATGTCAACCATATAATGTAACCAATGCTATGGTTTAATTGGGGATTCCTACTTGTTTTCTTCTGGTCTCCTAATGGTTTCTGTATGGATTCCTACTGGTCTCCTAATGGTTCCAGGACTTCTTTTTTACTGGTCTAATGGTTCCAGCACTTATTTTCTACTGGTCTCATAATGTTTTTTGTATGGATTCCTACTGGTCTACTACTGGTTCCAGTGGGGATTTCTACTGGTCTCCTAATGGTTCCATTAGAGCTTTGTACTGATCTTCTACTGGTCTTCTGCTGGTTCCAGTGCCATTTTTTATACTGGTTTTAAATGAAAAACGTACCATTTTCCATATTGAAACCAGTAGAGAATTGACCAGTAGAAACCAGTAGAAATCTGTATGCTTTCTGGTTTTCTTTACTGGTTTCTAGGGGAATTTCGACCTGCCGCACAGACTTTTCAACATTAAAATAATGAGGTAGCTCGTGAACTACCAGTTGTGTACGCGTACATTGACGACCTCCTCATCGTGAGTGGGACACAAGAGAAACATATTCAACACCTCCAACTAGCTACTGTTCTCCCGAACTCTCGAAAAAAAGGGTGTTGTCATTAACCAAGTCGATTGTGAATTCGGCGCATCTTCCCTCACATTTTTCGACAAAGAAATGGAATAGGATGGTGACATCAAATTGATACAAGAACATCATAATCAGATTATCCGACCCCGAAAACCCCAGACGTTTACATATAAGAACTGTAATCGATACATCTTTAAAAATGTAATTCAAATTGAACATAAAGGAGGGGTTCTAGGACAATTACCCCCTGGGCAATCACCCCCCGGAAAATTACGCCCCGGAAAACTACCCCCGAGGACAATTACCCCCTAGGACAATTACCCCCGAGGACAATTACCCCCTAGGACAATAACCCCCCAAGGACAATTACCCCCCGAGGACAATTACCCCGGAGGATAATAACCCCCCCGATGACAACTACACCCCCCCCGATTACAATTACCTTCGAGGACAATTACCCCACGAGGACAACTACCCCCGATGATAATTACCCCCCCCCCCCCCCGAGGACAATTTCCTCGATGACAATTACCCCCCGAGGACAACTACCCCCGTGGACAATCAGGATTCAATAGCAAAATACGATCTGACACATTGAGAGATGGCTACGAGCCCATCAGATCCCCTGCATGAACCCATATTCTATCAAGTAATATAGCACGTTGTCTTCCTCATTACTACACATTCCCCTTTTATTATAATTTATGCAACGCCAGTGCGGTTGCAAATTTCCACTAAGGATGTTAGTTTTAGGTAATTATCCAGCGCTTTTCAAAATGCATAGAAATACATTTCTCTGGAGCAGCGTTATTTTAACTTCTTGTTAGTCACGGGACCCTCTTAAGAAATGAAAAGTTTCTCCCAAACCCAAAGTCTTTACAGACTATTAATTTTGCATGACTCTGGCTCTCGTCAAGTGATATGCACACCCGTATGGGCACATTTAAGAATAAAAAGGAGAAGACATTTTCAAACTGGTAAAAAATTAGTTTGTAATCCACACACGAGAAACTTTTTAAAGTACTGTATGCGGGCACCTTGCCGCCGAATGTACATAAATAAAAAGTGATATATTCGGTCATGAACTTGATACACGAATATGAGGATATTCGGGCCTCTCGTTGCCCTTATTTGCCTTGCTGTCAAAATTTGGTCAGCGAGCGAGGAAGGAAGACACTTTATAGTATCTTCAAAATTATATTTTCTCATGTAATTACATATTTTAACTGTTTCTGGTATTTGATTTTCTTTACAAAATCAACGTTTTCCAAATCATTCTCTTGCTGCACCCCGGTTGAAAAACGCTGTGCTGGAGTTACAAAATCAAATGAGATGAATTACCAGAGAGCGGATATTTATTTTCTTTTGACATGGCACCGTACATATAACTCAAGGCAATTCCTATTTCAAAATAATTAAACGTACACGAAAACACATTATACTTTAGCATGACAACATAAATAAATAGATATAGATAACGTGAAGAAAACCTTAATTATGGATCATGGCATGGATGAGGGCCCATTATACATACAAAGACAAATACACGATCAGCTGATTAAAGAAGTTACAGAGGGTGCATAAATGAAATCTTACATCCTACATTCTTTGTTGTGCCATTGATGGTGAGAGAGGCTGTAACGCGTACTCATCTGCGCGCAATGTATTGTTCAATTTCTAAGAAATGTAATTTCTGCTCTTTGCTCGGAAATCAAACTACAGGGGAATTGGGCAACCTCCACCCCCCCCCCATTTCGAATTGAATAATTTGAAAAGACTGACATGAACTTCATGAATAAAAAGTTTAAAAAGGTTTATGCAATTTTCTGTAAATAGTAATTTGGAGAGAAGCTTGCGTTATACGTCACAGTAATATATTTTCCTCGGGGGTGATTGTCATTGGGGGTAGTTGTCCTCCGGGGGTTATTGTCCTGGGGGTTGTCCTCAAAGGGGGAGGAGTAGTTGTCCTCGGGGGTAGTTTTCCTGGGGGATAGTTGTCCTCGAGGGTAATAATAATCATAATAATAATAACGTTTTATTTACCTAGGGTAGCCAACTTCAGTTATGAAACTGCTCTTCCAGCGGGCCCTGCATAACATAATAATGTTATTACTACCCTTCTCCAATCTAATATGCTGAGCGCCTAGCTAGAAGGCAGAAGGTCCCATTTTTGGTATGACTCGGCCGGGGTTCGAACCCACGACCTCCCGTTCATGAGGCGGGCGCTCTAACCACTGAGCCACCATGCCCAGTAGTGTCCATGGCATGGGCGTAAATCCTTACGTAATACCTATTGTTCAGGGTGGATGAATGAATAGATCATCCCCCCTGAACAATAGGTATCAATGACAGATTTCCTCGGGGGGTAATTGTCCCCGGGGGTAGTTGTCCTTGGGGGGTAATTCTCCGGGGGGTAATTTTCCAGGGGGTAATTGTCCTTGGGGGGTAATTGTCCTCGGGGGGTAATTCTCCGGGGGGTAATTTTCTGGGGGGTAATCGTCCTAAGGGGGTAGTTTTCCGGGGGGTAATTTTCCGGGGGGGGGGGGGTGATTGCCCAGGGGGTAATTGTCCTGATACGAAAGGAGGGCTATTGTACTCAGATATTTCAGATCATTTTCCAATATTTTATGTCGCCAAAAAATACACTAATAATTTCCCTTTAAAAGAATCCCGCTTTAAAAGATTGATAAATGATTCTATAGGACTGATGATTTCAAAAAGAAATTAAGCTGTGTGGACTGGTAACCTATTTATGCCTCAAAAGATGTGAATCATGCTTATGATCTGTTTTACTGTATACAGTGGGTCCCAGAAAAAAACGAAACCTAGAATTATCGATGTTTTATCATAACTTAATCACAATTATAATTAACAAATGAAACCTATTTGTAAAGCTTAGATCCTCTTCTTTTTATTTGATGCAACTCATATGATGCATATTTAACGCATGAGTGATTAAAATCATTTTTAAGGGAACCAAAAAGTCATTTGGCGGACGGTATCTGAATTTCAGAGAGAAAATCAAATTTCTATACTTTCTAAAAAGTTCAGTTTCTCCCCTTTCATATGACACTTAAATTTGAGCAAGGAATAACAAAGTTCTGTATGTTTAAAGTGATGCTTGCATTTCCATAATTTGGTTTAAAAAGTTCGTTTTCACTAGCTGCCTGCCGTAGCAACAAGCATAATTGACAAAAGACTTTACTCCGTTTCGTTGACAATCAAACATGCATGAAGTCTTTCGTCTATGTCTGATCATGTTTTGACAACTTGTTGGACATGTGCACGGGCTCGTATTTGTTTATCTTTGACGCGCTCGTACTCCATTATTATGGGGAAAGAATTACCGAAATTAAAAGGAATTGATGAAGAAAGTATCAGAAATCTAAAACTTGAAGACAAAAGAACGGGATTTCTCCGATCCGTGTGCGTTATGCGCGCAAATACGCGCGCATCTAGCAGCACGCGCTGAAAATTTGAAATGCTTCAAACTGTCTGAAACGTATAGACAATTACTTGGATTCAGGTTTCGAGCATTTTTTTAAAACATATTTTACTTTGACCCACGCGTTTCAAGGGGGTGGCACACGCGCATTGGCTTTAATTTTAACCCACGATCTGAACATTATTGATGCCGACTTTGAATTGAAATTGATATTGCATGGCTGAAATACGACCTTCGATAACATTCCACACAATTTCTTCATCGTAAGATATCCTTCAATCAAATTGATGGATGAATAATAAATAAATGAATTTAAATCATGACAAAATAAAGAGGTGATACGTACTGGATGTACGTATCACCCAATGACGTTAAATGTCTAACATAACTTTAACAAAACGGACAGTTTAATGAAATAAGAAAGAAAAAAAAAGAGAACCATAATGTATCCTCATTTCTACTGACCCTTAATAATATTTAAAATAATTGCCCATTTGGCAGCGTGGATGGCTAATTGTTTTTCCTTTGATCTATGTAATGTTCAACATATTCAAACGAGAACATATAATATAAGTGACTGAGAGTAGGCTTCGTATCGAACAACGACAACTAACATGGTTGTGTATTCCTAGCAACAGCGAACCTTTAGAGAGATCGATATTTATACACTAACTTACGATGCTCATAAATACCGCAGAGAACATGCATGTGTCTTCTTAAAGAAAGATAAAAGGTCTAAATTCTGAAGAAGAAGAAATTGTGCTAAAATCATTCCCGACCGTGTTAACGACTTGACATATTTTGTACCTTTAACTTGTTTTTATAATTTCAGTAACTTGGTATTAGGTGGGATTTCCCTTTTCGGTTAGGTTTCCTTTTTATCAACTGTAAACTGAACTAATTTTTCCGTACGCGATTTTTCTTTGCCAATTAGGACAGTATCCCGTAGCTGTAATCACGCATGTGGATGAAGCTACTGATGATGAGGTGGACGAGGTGAAAGCTGCACTAAGGGCAGAGGGTGTCAGCGATTCTTGTATCTTCACCGTGGCGAACCTGACTCACGAGACTAAAAGGTTAACGGGAAGGGGACACCTAAACTTGCTAAACCTGCTTCATCGTTGCGTGAATGATGGGGATCAGGCCATGGTATTCCACCACCATAAGAGATCTGAAGATAAACAGCGCAGGGCCGATCAAGCGGAGATGCATCAAAAAGAAGAGGTTCAGAAGCAACGGGAGCAGGACTTGCTCGATATCATTGAAGAAAACCGCAAAGTTCTCAAGAAAGCACAAGAGAAAAAAGGTTGGTGTGAAATTATGTAGATCCGGGTTCGTTTATACTGTCATGATCATCCTACTATAATTCTTAAAATCTTGATGAATGATAATTTTAAAATCACAAGCATATGCAAGATATTCTATTGTGATAAACAATACACTTTCTTTTAATTAGTTTAAAACAAGAAATATATATATTATTTAAATAACAAAATTCCGGGGATTTGGTATCCATATATATTAGGCCTAGGCTTATATACAAGTCTTGGCAACGGAATTATCATATTATGTATTGTTACGCTGTTACATCATATATCACCATAGAAAAAGAAATTATTTAAAAAGAAGCCATATTACATGTGAAAAAATGTTGTCATAATACCTCGATGATAGTTTTATCATATGGAGAAAAAAAGGTTTTGGGACATTGAAGTATTTTGCGATATTCTGGAAAATCTAAATATTAAATCTACACAGATATTCCATTCAAAATGCAGGTGTCCGGAGAGAACAGTATTGCCGCACAAGGCTCTCTATAGATTGTAATATCAAAATAACATCTTTACATTTTTTATACTGTATTGATCTATTGATACTGCACTTGTATTTTATGAAAATAGTGCATGATCCGACGCTCAATATAACAAAATATATTAAATGACAAATTCATAATTTCCCGAGTGATGTTATATTTCACCGAGACCATAGGCCCAGGTTGAAATATAATCACACATGGTAATTTCGGAACTTTGATGTGAATATATACGTTATATTGAACATCGAAATGCATGTAACATGTGTTATATGAAATTAAAGGTGATTGCGATTTAGTGTCTTGTTTGTTAGGAATCAGGCCCTCTCAATTAGGGGTGAGCAGTCTAATATACTTTGCGCGCGTTTTACCGTACCAAATAGGTTGGTATCTTGCACGCTCTTGCACGTATCATAACAAATTGTTTGGTAAGACCTTTTGAGCCTTTTCGGCCAATAGCATGTTTGTTAACAAATACCCTATTTTATATGAATTATGACATGTCATGGCATACATTCAGATGTTATTAAAGTGTACATTTAAAGGGAGATCTAACCTTAATATATAACTACTAACTCTAAAAGAAAGCAGATACATCGAAAAAGTAGACTTGTGAAAGTTGGAACGATATCGGCAGAAAATCAAAAAGTTTTGGATATTTGTGTATTTGTAAGCACTGAATGTAACGAAATTTCAAATTGAACGAATTATACATTGCGTTCCAGAAAAAACGGAACCGAGAACTATCGATGTTTTATTATAACTTAATCACAATTATAATTAATAAATGACACATATTTGGAAAGCCTAGATCCTCCTCTTTCAGTTGATGCAACTCATATATGATGCATATTTCACGCATAAGTGATTAAAAGCAATTTGAAGAGAGGAAACCAAAAAGTCATTTGGCGGGCGGTATCTGAATTTCAAGGAGAAAATCAAATTTCTAGAAAGTTCTATTTCTGCCCTTTCATATGACACCTCATTCAGGAAAAATAAGCCAGGAATAACAAAGTTCTGTTTGCTCATTTTTTCTGATTGAGGTGTGATATGAAAGGGGAGAAATTGAACTTTCTAGAAATGTAATTTTCCCTTTAAAATGCAGATACCACCGCCAAATGACTTTTTGGTTTCCTCTCTTTAAATTGCTTTTAATCACTTATGCGTGAAATATGCATCATATGAGTAACATCAAATGAAAGAAGAAGATCTAAGCTTTCCAAATATGTGTCATTTATTAATTATAATTGTAATTAAGATATGATAAAACATCGATGATTCTCGGTTTCATTTTTTTTCTGGGACGCACTGTATTGTCACTGTGATGTAGTGCCCGAAAACTTTCCCGTTTGTTCCAACACGCAAAACTTACTAAAACTGTAAATTTGTCAAAATGTATGACTCGGAACATTATTGTTTTCTTCATATTCATAGAGCATAAATTATCTCACATATCAAGCTTTCATTACTTCTTTAATTATTTGTCCGATTTAGTTCAAACAATCGTCATTATGTTTCTCTTATTTGTTCTATACTGTCATTTAAACTTGAAGAAACTTGTTACAACGGTTGGGTTGTCCTTTAAATCTATTTGAAGCTAGCTAATCAGCATTAACTTCATGAACTTGTATTTAGAAACATTTCAAGTCGTATCATATTATGCATAAAATCAATAAATTGTAATCAAAATGTATGCATACAATCAACAAACGTATAATTAATGTATTCAATAAAAAGTGATTTTATTGCAAACATTCCATCATGTTTGCTTTTATTTGGTGAACAAAATATTGTATTGATTTTTCGAGAAAAAAATTGATATGCAGGAAGGAAAAGAGTGGATGTTTTACATATAGGCCTATGACAAAGTGACAGGTTTTATGGTTACATGTGTAACGGGTGATTTGTTCCCATCGGTATTATGGTGTCTTATGCAAGCTCTTCAAGCAAGAGAACTAAATACGTAGATAATTATGAACAACTTTCAGTGTACAAACAAATGTAAGCCAAAATTAGAAGCAATCCAACAATATTTGGGTTTCTGACAGTGTTGCACTTCTTTTGAATCGACCATACATGTTCTCTTGACATGTGATATCGTTTTATTTAATGTGCGGAGGGCTTTGCGACAAAACATTAGTATGTTATAACAAGTAATTTAATGTTGATAATTGTAATGTTTAATGTTCATAATTGTAATGTTTAATGTTGAAAAATAATTTAGTATTATTATATACATACATATTAGCACACAAAATACAATAGATGATAATCCTCGGTACGCGAATAAATTATTTTACACATTTTTCGTCCTTGGGGCTTTGTCAAGGAAGGATTTTATTTATGTTTGAAAATTGTCACGCGCCAAATATTGGCATCCTATCCCCATAAACACAAATTTGTAAAAAGAGAGGACGTGAATAACCCTTACAGCCGGACGGACCCAACAGTGAGATTTACAAACGGATAAATTAGTAAGATTAAAAAGTAGAATGTTGAATAGCCATCGGAATCTCACTGTTGTGTGTTTGTTAACCTACAAATCTGACCATTAAACAATATTTTGTTCAGCAATCTTGATTATTTGGCAAAGTGTTTGGCGTGTGAACAAAAGCTAGATTTCAGCGCTTGTAGAGAATTAATTAAGTTTTTCTTTTTTTACCCCGATTATAAATAGTGGTGAAAAGGGTTAGATTGAATCGCGATCCAAATATCACCAAATAAGTTTGGGTAGGACCGATATTAAACAATTACAAGAGATACAAACACGCAACCAAGGATGCGCGGATACGCCCAAACACAGAATTGTTGTCCTCCATTCTGTGGGCAGCAGCTTTTCTGTTTTCAGTATGTGTGCAGAAAAGCAGGGTAGCGTGCTTAGAGTTGTTCGAAGTGATAAAACAGAAGAAAAAAAGGGGGATAATAACATTAATAGTTAATTTTTATAGGAAAAGAGGGCAAGAGACAGCTAGTGGGTGTACACGAGAAAGAGGGGGGGGGGGCAAGAGAGAACAAAACAGAGCACCCAGGAAGGGAGGAAGAAGATAGTAAAAAGAGAGAGAGAGAGAGCATATGAGAGAGAAAGAGGGGGTGGGAGATAGAGAGGCATGAGGAAAAAGGGAGAGAGAGAGAGAGAGAGTGAGAGAGGGTGAGGGGGAAGAGGCAGATAAATCGATAAAATGGAAATGTGCGACTACATTTGAGACAGTAGACATTAAGATACCAGTCCGAGAAACATCAAACATTCGTAAAACACACTGGATACTTACTCGTATTTCTGAAGGTACATCGGAACAATGGTGTTGAAAACATCTTTGCAATATGTCTCTCTTTCTCTCTCTCTCTCCATCTCTGTTTCTCATTCTCTATCCCACGCAAGCATACAAATACACACTCTCTTTCTCATTCACCTTCTCTATGTCTTTACCCCTCCCCCTCTCACACATAAACACACGCGCACACACAAAGACTCTCTCTCTCTCTCTCTCTCTCAGTCCCTCCCTCTCTCTCACACGCACAACACACACAAAACTCTCTCTCTCAGATTCCCACATAGAGAGAGAGAGAGAGAGAAAGATAGAGAGAGAGAGAAAAGAAGAACACGAAGGAGTGCAGGAGAAACTGATAATGGAAACATATGAATACTGTTACATACATTCAGGACAATACATCTGCAATAAGGAGACCAGTCAGACTGACAGCAAACATTCGTAAAACACACTGGAAACTTTTATTGCAGTGTGAAAATACATTGTCCAATATTAGAAACCATAATGGTACTGGGCAAAACAGAATATATCAACAGCATTTTCCGGCTAAATAACCGACGAAAGAGTAGGCGAAAAGAAAGATTCATGAATTATATAGTTCTCAACCAACTATAGAACAAAAAGAGAAATATATTTAACGGTTTAAAACAATTGTGACCCAAAATCTACAATAAACTGTAAGAGCTATGTTTACTATGCGAATCTTCTTCATTACAACAATATTAATAATCAATCATTTCATCAAAAATTGACCAGAAGGATACAAAAACATTTCGTTTCTAAAATAAGCATGCCTTTGAATTGTATATCTATCACGGCTTTTTAACAAATCTATCCAAGAATGCTTTGTACGATACGACAAAGATTAAGTTGCCAGAAGTTCGAGGCAAATCTTTTCTCAGCCTCCCATCAAGAGGTTCCGGTTCAAACCCCTATGAAAGCAAAATCAACAATGTTACCGCGCGGTTTCTAAAGCGGAACAGAATTGCGCAAGATCAAGAAAATGATGAAAGGCTTAGCTAGTATAGGCAATTTAAATAGTACACCTTATACTCTTTAGTCGTGCCTGAGGCCCTATGCATGTCCATTTACATATTTGCTACCACAAATGCCAGAAGATTTTACTCTTAATTTAAGTGGTTTTAGGTAAATATTGGTGGCACCAAGAGACAGTTTGCTAACTCCACAGGTTTTCTATAGGGACAATTCTATGGATATAATATTATTTTCATGTAGATTTTTTGGCATTATAATAATTATATTATACAGTGCGTCCCAGAAAAAACGAAACCGAGAAGTATCGATGTTATATCGTAACTTAATCACAGCCATAATTAATGAATGATACATATTTGGAAAGCTTAGAGTCTCCTCTTTCAGTTGATGCTACTCAGATAATGCATATTTCACGCATAAGTGATTAAAAGCAATTTGAAGGAAGGAAACCAAAAAGTAATTTGGCGGGCGGTATCTGAATTTCAAATACAAATTCATATTTCTAGAAAGTTCATTTTCTGCTATTTCATATGATACTTCAATCAAGAAAAATGAGCCAGGAATAACAAAGTTCTGTTTGTTTAAAGTAGCCCTTACATTTTCATAATTTTAACAAACGAATTCGTTTTCACTGGGTGCCTGGCGTAGCAAAAAGCAGATTTGACAAAAGACTTAACTCCGTTTCGTTGACAATCAGCCATGCATGAAGACTCTCGTCTACGGCTGATTGTCAACGAAACGGGAGTTAAGTCTTTTGTTAATTTCGTTTATTGATACGGCAGGCAGCCAGTGAAAACGAATTCGTTTAATAAAATTATGGAAATGCAAGCACTACTTTAAACAAACAGAACTTTGTCATTCCTCGCTCATTTTTCCTGATTGAGGTGTCATATGAAAGGGCAGAAACTCAACTTTCTAGAAATGTGAATTTTTCTTCGAAATTCAGATACCGCCCGCCAAATGTCTTTTTGGTTTCCTTCCTTCAAATTGCTTTTAATCACTCATGCGTGAAATATGCATTATCTGAGTAGCATCAAATGAAAGAGCAGACTCTAAGCTTTCCAAATATGTATCATTCATTAATTATAGTTGTGATTAAGTTATGATAGAACATCGATACTTCTCGGTTTCGTTTTTTCTGAGACGCACTGTATAGCCTGAGAAGCAGTACACGCCATTTAATCTAATGAGTTCAAAGTGATTCAATGGAAACACTTTAAGCAGGTTAGAGCAGGTTTCTATAAATTCAATTTAATATACGCTGCACACGTTTCCAGTGCATTTTTCATTAATTTCAATTTGGTTATCATCGTTTAATATGAGAAACCATGAGAGACACTTGCATATATTAGATTGGCAACATAAATTGGAAATGATGAAAACATTTTATTTCAAACTACTTTTTTTTTAAAGTCGGTAAGTTATCACATTTGATATATGATAGCAAACTGGTTTTCTTTATACACTATATATATACAAGGTAAAAACTCTATGAACAATCGATATAGACAACAGCTTTAAAGAGAGAGAAGATTATAGGGTTACAGAGCACTACAAAAAAGAAAGAAAATATAATGAGATTGATACAAGAAACACTAAACACACAGTTAAGGAGGTAAGGACACCCTGTTTTAACATCTTTGCTGATAAAATCTACAACTTGTATCCCAGACAAATCTGCCCAACTTTGACAAAAGGAAGCAAACCGGAATAAACAGACAATTAGCTTTCATATTTCCCCCGTTAAAACATAGGGATCTTTCCAACACTACAGCGTTCTTCTATTATAAAACATGAAAGGATGCTCAATACATTCTAAATGTCCACTAATCCAAAGTTTTGGGACATCTTATCTTTTGACAAATGTACATGTGTAAGCTGATTGCATCCTTTTCTCAATGTAGGGCAGAGATTATGTAATTTTAATTTATATCAATAGTACACTGCTACTACAAGAAAGAGACATAGCGCCATGATTGTATATAAGGAGTACACTGATGTCCAAAGCATAAGCGATCCATAAACAATGCCATCTTGAAGATCCAACTTTGTGTCAAATTATATCACAAAAGAATCATAAACATTGTTATTCCCACTCTGAGTCAAATGAAGAAGTCAACAAATTTGTATTTTGTAAGTGTGATTGACCATGGTCTTTATTGAGAGTTGATTACCATAATTAACTCGTTTCAATCAAACTGGTCAGCAAAGGAATTATAGTGAAAACATAACAAACAACAATGAATGCAAATCATTACTTCGAGCATTATAATATGTCGAGAGCGATCTGTAAGGAACCAATAGGGGGCCCAGTCGGGCGACAAAGTAATATCTCTTGACTAGCCGTAACAATTCTTCCATTCGCCTGGCCATGCGAACGGGCTTCCCCCATCTCTTGCTGGCTTTTTGCACAGACAAGAGGCATGGGTGAGCGAAGATGACTTCCAGCCGGACACCCTGAGCGTTACACACGGCATAAGCCAGGCAATCTCAGCTTCAACGGACAGGAACCCGCTCACCCCCCCCCCCCCTATACCCCAACCAAAAACGTGGTGAGCACAAACGACTTCCCTGGGCAATACTAATTGTATTCCCAGCTTACGGACAAGTCAGGCTCGTAAAATTGTATAAATACGGCAATAAAACAATCCTCTAATAACATCAAATTTTGTCTCCCCTTCCTAACAGACCGCTTGCTCTAGATTTACATTACCACAACAATATATTTCTTGTATAAGCGATTATAGGCGTCCAAATTCGCAAGAATGCCGCGAAATGGACGAATCAAATACAGATGAAGTAAATAACATGATGTTCTCCCAAAAAGTCTTTTGGGAGAACATGAAGGCAGGAGTTTGATGACATTTTCTACTACACTCAAATGCGGGTGAAAACCAATCTCTCGAAAAACAGACTCTTTTGGTCAGAAAGGCGATTCATAGAAAACAAATGTAATAAAGTACGCCAATTGTATTTTCTGACCGTATGAAAATTTCGAGTTCTGGAAAATAAGATCGGGGAAAGCCCCGCAAGGCCCGTTTTATGTTATCTGAACGCGACCAGGCGTAGCCCTTGCGAGAGTAGATTGTCATCAAACTATGCCACTAAACACTGTAAAGATAATTGTCCGAAATTTGCCCCATCGGGCTTCGAATTGAATAAATCAAAATATAACATGCCATCGAGAAAAAGCGCTCGAAGTAGCTTTTGACGCCCCTAACAAGCGGAAAAATATATGTCAACGAAAATCCTGTTATACAAGTGAAAATGAATCAAAGAATGACTGAGGAACAGAGTTATTGCTATTGCAACCCTGAACTGGTAGCGAATCGAATAAGATCAACAAACGCATAAAAAAGCGGTATCACAGGTTCGACCGTACATTTAAAGTGCCAGCCGGCCCAATAATGGCGGCCGGGGCGGTAAGAAGGTAAACAAAAATTGTTCACAAACCAAAATTGTACAAAATTCGCCCCATCGGGCTTCGAATCGAATAAATAAAGACATTTACTTGCAATTGAGAAAAGTGCTCGAAGTAGCTTTTGAACGCCTCTAAAAAGCGGGACTATTATATGTCAACTAAAATCATGTTATACAAGTAATGATGGATCAACAACAAAACAAAATTGGACTGAGGTACCCTGATGCAACCCTAAACTGGGAGCGAAACAGGTAAAATAAGCAAACACATGAAAGCTGTATCACAGCTGCGACTGTACATTTAATTATCATCAATTTTATCCATTAGCTTAACGTCATGCCAGCCAGCCCAATATAATGGCGGCCAGGGGCGGGAAGGTGGTAAAAAGTTTGTTCACGAATCTGACCATCTCTCATGAAGACCATAGAAAGAATGAAGCGAGCCGAGAGCACGCGGAGTATGGCGCGAACCTTTCTGGTTTTATTGCTGACGCCAATAAAGTCTTTCACGACCCCCCTCCCTTGACCACGCGGCGTGTGGTCTACGGCTCGGTTCGCACTTCTTCGTTCAGATTGGGAATAACCTGTTTTAGCTACTTTCGAAAAGTTCGCTAAAATGTATTATGATCCTATAGTCTTTGTGATGTTATATTCATTCTAATTGTACTTTAAATAAATTAAGCTCAATTCCATAAGTACATTTGTATATGCCTGTTAACATCTATTGAATGATATTTTTAAAAACAGTTGTACCCTTTAGCAAATTAGTTATATACTTTGTTTGACGACATGCACAATTGCATTATAATGAAAATTGTTACAGCTTCAAACAGTTCAGTTCTGTTTAAAAAAAGACAAATATCTACAGTGATAACTATCAGTGTCCCACGTTTGGGTTAGGCAAGAAAATCTACATCTATGATATGCTCTGGGTAAAATATCTGACAGGAGAGGAGAAATAAACTCTCTATATACATCCAAAGTAGCAATACTGGATCAATAATTATGCAGAAGAAAATATAACAAAGAAATCAAATTTGAACATACAGAAAGAAAACATACTCTTATTGCTTGTATTAACATTTGAATAGAGAAAACAAGACTTTCACAAGAAGCAATTTTTGTTTTGAAATATAGATTAAGGAAGATATAAGTACAGACATTTGCAGGCAGAAAGAATACATTGATTTTCAAAACGAAATACTGGAGGGACATTCTTTCCAATGCTCCCTCCTTGCACTTAAAGTCTTCTTTTAAATGATCGGATCACTACGACTTTTTTACAAAATGTACCTTTACTCTTTTTTTCTTTCTCCTAATACATGTATAAACCGATACTCTTTTATCTCTTATTTCTAAAAGACTAATTACTTCAGAATTTCTTCTGAACGTTTAATTTGAAAATTATCCAATGGAAAAAAGATTTTAATAATAACGTGAGCCGGGGTGTGTCATGAAAACCTATGTTTCTCACAAACTAAGGAGACATGGGGAACATTGGGTCAACTCTTTGTGTGCAGCTGCCATCATCTGCACTGTTCTTCCATGTTTGCTGTGACATTCATTTTGAACTGATTCATTTGAATTGGGCTATCTATTGGCACACTGGGATGACACATCATGTCAATGGACCAAAGTCACAGACTGTTTATTGAAGAAAAAAATAAATACCTTATATAGATGGTGCAGCAAAACACATTACTAATATGAACTTCCTTCATAGCATAGCAGAACTTTACATGAACATGACTGCAAAGAATTGGATCCGTAAAGAAGCTAATAATGACATGTATGAAGTTCATTTAGGAAGAAATTAATCACGAAGAGCAATGTATATAAACGTAGAGTAAAATATACCGGTCTTCGACAATAATCCATGACTCAAAGATTGAATAAACTTGAAACAGCAGAACAAGAAACAGCTGAATAGAATCAAAATTAAAAAGCAAAAACTCTGAAAAACAGTATGAAAAAAGTTATATACAGGTTTGAAATATTCATTTATATATATATACACACGCAACCATCTCCCAGCTTTAGTATTCAAATATATCAGATAAAAGGGAGGTACTGTGAGCTAAATTCATTCGCTTGGTTCAATTATTTCATCTTTCTCTCAAAAAAAGAAATTTAGAAAGTATAACATTTCAGCAATAAACTTTCATATTTCCAATGATAAACAAAATCTTTAATTATCTGATCATATGCTGAAATTTTCAGGATAAATAGGTTACAAATCTATTAAACGTATGTTAATAAATTACCTTTACAATTTCAGCCAAAATACATTATACTGTATACTTCAGACACGTTTAGATAATGAATATCAAACTTGCACAATGTTTGTCTCTATCCTCTTGGCAAACTCTTTTTGCATTATGGAAAAGGTGATGCTTAACATTGTAAGTGCATCAAGTGCTGTAAACCGTTGCAGAATCCATTATATAAACCTAAACGACAACATTAATTTTCTTCGAATTACTTCATAGCTGGATAAGGTCATGAGATTTGTACAATCAATATTTGCCACATACAACCAAATGTTATAAAAGGAGAAAGAGAAAGAAAAAAAATTGGCTTAATTATATGATTTTACTATTATATATATTGTTGCAAAGAGATTTTTGGTAAAATAGATGTAGTAAAATTGCTATAATTTTGTCAACATATTTGATACATCACATGAATAAGTCATCTACAATTATTCATGGCAGCTTTTACAATTTGCCTCATTTCGCTATATATGAACATTTCATTACATCATACACAAGTTTTAACTCATATCCTGCCATAAGGCCACAAGCCGTTATAGTGTTTTGTACACGTGAGCGCGCTATCGATTAGCTGCTTAATTCACACAGCGAGCCACAGCTTAGCTGCTTTATGCATGCGTGCTCGCATTCGTAATAGCAGTTATTGTTCTTGATGAGTGTACTGTGCTGAGTGCTTCGCACACACTATTGACCGTACCATCAGAATATCAGATTATCTCAAAATAAATTTGGCACAGGGGGATTTGTAGCTTGGAACAATGGGGGTTAGCCCTGTGGCACTGGGCTGTATTCATTATGGCAGGATAATAGTTAAGGGGCAAACATTTATGTGCTGCCACCATCTCTCTGAATGTATCATTTGGGCAACTAAAAAAAAAAAACCGTCGTAAATAACCTCATTTTTGGGCACAGGTATAGTATATAATGCAAACAGATACATCAACATAAAAAATCTCTTGAGTTGGAAACTCTACCACTGCACTATCGTAAGATATGGGAATATATATTTCATAGAATGTTACTGTCCACCGATAGCCCTCTCACAATGTTCACACTAAGCATCACTGAAACATACGCAAGAAAATCGATATGCCATGAAAATATTTTCGCCTTTAGGGTAAACGCGCACTTAGTTTCAATATATATTATATACATATTCACTCCAGTCGGGGATATAGAATAATCCTTAGTACTCTTATCTATCTATTCACTGTGAACTACATAATTATTGGGAATACACACCATCATACAATGCACACAATTGCATAATATATGTCTACAAGAAACATTGTATTTAGGCCACAATTGGCTATAAATATGCAAGTATTTCTTTCTTAGTATTTCTTTCCCTCACATCTCTCGAATGTCACCCACCATTCAACAGCTCATAACTTGTCACCATCGTTATAATACTTTGGGTGAAACAGACGCTCTGCCGTCTCCAGCCTGGTAGAGCTGGTAGCTTGTTTTTGTTTAGACTTCAGTTTGCTTAGCAGGGAAGTTCTCTTGGGCGTTCACACTACTGGCATAGTCGCCGTAGAGCTCTTTCCCGATCCGACGGATCTGCGCTTCCACCTGCGGATACTGCTCCAGCACCGACTTCAGATCATGCACGAACAGCGAAAGGACATCCACGTGGGTTCGCGCCCGGTACGAGGTTCGCCGTGGGACGTCGTACAGGAGGTTGATGTCGTCTAGGAATTCGCCGGTCTCTAGGACCCTGGCAACACGAGAGTGGCTGTTCACTTCCAGCTCTTCAACCTATAGAAAATCATAAAATGGACATAAAAGAAACCATAAGGGGATGTACTAGAGTTTCTTTAAAATCTTATCAAAAGTATGACTGACATATATATCAAATATGTGCATTAGTGCAGTCTATTATACATGTTAATTGATAGGGGTTTAAGAATAATTGCTTTTTCAAGAAGTTAGAATAACCTTGCATGCCATATACATATTGAAAAAAGGAATAATTTTTGTTGGTGTAATATAAGACTCTACAGCTTTTTATGTACATCCAATCTAGTACAGAAAAGAACACATTTCGATAGAAAACTGACCCCCCCCCCCCCATCCCATTAGACTTGTTCAGATTCAAAGCAGTGACTACAGCATCTTTTTGTGATAACGTGCAAATGAATGGCAACGACACGCAACAAAGGTCCTATGCATATTCATTGAGCTCTGTGTTCTAAGATACAGACGTGTAAAGTGTATTACATTTAAATCTTATTAAAAACATTTTTTTTTCTTCTTCCCGCTGCATATGTGACCAAAGATGAACCTCCCATCTGTATTGAGTACTTATTCATCCTCTGTATACACTTTGTTTTGCCGAATAAATAAAAAGAATAATAATAAATGAGTATCATACCACTCCTCTACAGATGAAGTACATCTCATCTCCTACGTCTTCCTGTCTGACGATCAGATCATTAGGCATGAAGAGAACAGGTTTGAGCATCAGGGAAAGAGCACGAAGGAATGCTTCATCAGCCTCTCGGAATAGAGCCACCTGTTTATTAAACCAAACAGTAGTTTTAATGTACTTTGTATGTACCACAGAGTAGGATTAACTGTTTAGTACAATGTAGCATAGTGTAGCACAGTACAGTGCTGTATAAAAACTTTATAATAGCAATACAAATAATTATAATGGTCAGATTAATGCTGTTTCTGGAAGATACAAAGTGGAAATGCTACTATAACTCCTGCAATAGCAGAGCTACCATCATAAAGACACCAAGTATTATTAAAGCATTTGCCTCACCTGTGTGGAGCGCAGTAATGTAGATTTATGTCTTGCCAAATGACATGGGCATCATAGGAGGGATTTGAACCCTATTATATAGTGATTCATGGTCTGATCACTTAGTCACAATAAATATGAACAATACTTGAGATTGGAAATATGTTTGGAGTACATGTACTGCAAAACTGTTTCCAATCTTAAGTGGCCTTGGATACACTTTTGTCTCTTGTTTGTAGCAGCGATTTTAACAGAAAATGTTATGCTGTATGCAGGAAGAAATGGTGATTCAACATATGCACAGGCCAATATAAGATAACAGTGTTGAGTTGCCATTATATTTTAGGTTACAATGGGGGTTTGGCTACAGTATAACTTGAAGACTGTGGTTAGGACTTTGATTAGCGTTACAAAGCGACCCATAGGTAACCGTCTCTGGAGCATACGTCAACTACTCAATTCAAATATTCTTATAGCTAAACAAGGTAGCACACGGGGAACAGTTTTAATGACACAGAGTTTGACCTGGACTCTTTACCACAAACTTTGGATGGAATTATACCAACCTTCTGTAGATGATCGCCTGCGACATCAAGACTTAGATCAGTCTGGAGACAGAATGGGGCATCTCTGAATAGGATACTCTGATCTATACCCCTGCACATACAAAGACAATAACACAGTATGAACAAATACATTCCATAAGGTAAGAAGGATGCATGCTCATGAACTTTACTTTCAATTCTAGTGCGGTTCTCATCTGTCCAAATTTGAGTATTCAAGAATACCAGTTGGTTTTATCCACGTTCCAAGTAACTGGTTGATCATGGGACTCTTCATTGTAATATTGTTACTTTTCATTTATTTGTACAGAGAAAAATAATTTCAGCCAAAGTGCCAAAGTTATGTTTCAAGACACCAGCAGTAAATAGAACATAGTAAATATGATACTCTGATCTATACCCCTGCACATACAAAGACAACAAGACAGTATAAACAAATCAAATTCCACAATATACAAAAGCTGCATGTTCATGAACTTCACTTTCAATTCTAGTGCGGTTCTCAATTGTCCAAATTTGAGTATTCAATAATACCAGTTGGTAATATCCTTCAAAGTTACTAGATGATCATATCGTTACTTTCATTTATTTGTATTTAAAAAGACAATTCCATCCCAAGTGCCTAAAGTATGCTTCAAGACAACATCAGTAAAAAGGGAAGCTGTATTTCAGGCCCTAATATCTCAAAAACCACATAACATTTGAAAAACATATTATATTCCTATTATTGACTCGCACTATACATTGGCTTACTTGTTGCGTGCCCATAAGTAGTCAAAGTAGCTGATGACTTGATTCCTTAGCTTACTGTTTAATCTCATGTCCTTCATTTGGTCCTGTGATGGAATGGTATGAAATAAGCAAGAGCATAGTTAGATCAATTTATATAGTGCAGCTACCATATAAATATACTCTACTGCGCTGTGATGAAAACAAATCTCCCAACAATGCTACTTCACAGACACACAATGAAAACAATGAAAACAATAATGATACATCACTATGAAATACATTGTATAAATCTGGAAAATACATGACAGTAATTCATTAGGGATGAATAGAAGTGGACTAAGGGATGATTTGTATGTCTGTCTCGGTACCTTGACCGCTGCAAGTCTCTCCTCATAGCTGACTCGTCCCGACTCTTCGTTTGCGAGGGTGGAGGCGATGTTTCCGAGCACCCAACCAAAGAGTAGCTTTCCAAACACCATCACCATACTTGCAAATACTAGAACCAGGAGAAAAGGAAAAACATATTAACCAATCACATGTTTTCATTACAGCTCGGCTGTCTTCAATTCTAATAATGGAATTTTATTATGAGAAAAAACTTAGCCCAATGTTTGTATGACTCATTTATCTTGCATTAGGTGGATTGTTTAGACCAGAAAAAGGCTATGGCATGATAGACATTTATTTACGAGAATATTTCCCAATTAAAATGTGACGACACGTGTCAGGACAACCGAATATAGGCTACTGTATGTTTTGTTTTGCTCTGTAATCTTTCATCATACATACACATACTATTAATTTTTTCACCACATTTGACTTTAATTGTAGTAGAGTCTTTATGTCATTACCTCAACGCATTGCTCCTCAATAAAAGGTAAGAATTGTTTGTGAGTTTCTGATTCTGTTTATGTCCACATGGAAAATCACAGTAGAAAAACATTAGTCTTTAAATTCTCCCAAATAGTGAATTCAACTATGAATAGTACACCACTTCTGAAGCCTCCTATCTGAGTTTTTCATTTACAGATATCCTGCAATTACCACAAACTACATCTTGCAACACAAAGACTTACCTAGCTCAGGAACACTGTATGCATGGATATCACCGTATCCTGTTGATGTCAACGTAGCCACAGCCCAGTAGATAGTATCACAGTAACGATAGCAGATGTAAGGCTCATTCTCTGTGTAACCTGTCAATGTTTAGATCAAATGGAACTCTTGATTATCAATGGAAAATTAGTGGGTGACTTTTATCCCCATTAAGTTCAATTTAAAAGGACTGTGGGGTATCAGTTTTCATGTATCTTTATTTCAATAAGATAAGGTACCCTTTACAATGCATATACTTTGGAATCAATAAACAATGCTGCCATAAGTATTTTGCAAATTTAGTAAAATCAACCACCTCAAATCTTCCCCAAATGTTTAGCCTGATTTCATCATTTCCAAACACTCCTTTGAATAATTATTAACAGAAAGAGAGCCTTTAATAAATTAAGAGGGAAAGAACGAGAGAGAAAAAAGAGAAAGAGAGTGGGGAAGGGAAAGGGAAAGAGAGAGATAGCAGGAGAGGAGGGATACGGAGAGGAAGGAATTTATAGGAAAGAAGAGGAGATAGAGAAAGAGAGAGAGATAGAGAGGGAGAGGGGAGAGAGGGGGAAGGGAAAGAAAAAAAGTGAGGTAGTATTATGAAAAGAAGAAAAAGAGACAGGGAGAGGAAGAGAAAAGGCAAGAGCTTACCCATCATAGTAGCCCATGAGCCGTTTTTGCAATTACTCAGAGGACATGCTATGGTGTACCAGATGCTAGCAAACAGGTGAATGATGATCAGTAGTAACACCAGGAACTTGGTTAATCTCACTTTCAGGATGCTGCAATAAAGATGAATATGAAACAAGGAACTTAGATTCAGATTTGGGCATGTTCCACTCAATCTATTTGTATCCACATTATAATAAAACAACTAGCTCAAAATGTTTTGTTTTATGTTGCAAATATGAATGACTGTAAGTGCTTTGAACAACTATTGGCCTTTTATTAGATACATCAGTGACCACAGCTACTTAGGACGATATACATAATATTTCTTAGAAGATCTAGATTTTTACTAGAATCATGAATAATCATGAGAAGACATGTGTGTATAATATTTCATCACCAATCACAAAAATTACATCTACATATAGGTGTCACAATTCAAATATTTTTTGCAGTGTTTAAACAAAAAAATCAACTATCATGTTTAATAGCATATTTCAGGTTTTTCTACATGGCTGTTTAAGGCAATCTGAAATCATGCTGTGTGTGTATTATTTTTCTTCATTACCGGTATATGGAAGTTTTAGTAATATACTTTTAAGGAATAAAAACATTTGATTTTGAAGGTAAAAGAACATGAGGTACAGAAATTAATCTCATACTTAATCTCATAATCAATCTCATAAATTAATCTCATATTTTTGTACATAAATAAATGAAAAATGAGACTGATGATGAAGGAATTGTACAAAACCTTAAGAAACCTCTTAAAACCATACTCACTTGATATTGAGTTCCTGTTCCCATCTGTCAAAGAACTGAGAGACACGCATCAGACGTATAGCCTGACGGAACCGCAGGAACGACAGCACTGCAAATTGTTTGTCCCCCTGGGCAAGGAACGCAAAGAGCTCTATGGGAAGCGTGGGTATCAAGTCCTGGGCAAAACCACTCCACTTGCGTAAGTAGCTCTTGTATATCTTGCCAAAGTCTTTCTCGAGCGCACCGTACTCGTCCGCATTGCTGACATGGAACTTGATGTAGATCTAAAGGAAAAGGGC
Organism: Strongylocentrotus droebachiensis; assembly: GCA_035222895.1. Lineage (NCBI taxonomy): Eukaryota > Metazoa > Echinodermata > Echinoidea > Camarodonta > Strongylocentrotidae > Strongylocentrotus > Strongylocentrotus droebachiensis. The sequence goes on from JAVYIG010005745.1 coordinate 25,714, forward strand.
ATCATAAAATTTATTTGAGTTTCTAATATACTAACACCCAATTGAAAACCTGATGTAGATTCATCTACATTATAAATGTTCAATGTTTGGACCTTTTGTAAACAAAGCAAGCATGCACTGGAAGAAAAAAAAGGGAAGAATAATCGTTGATAGGACAGATAATATCCTTTGTTAGATTGCTGGTTTTTTTTTTACAGAGTACTACACTTCACACAAAAATAACATGAATAACTCAAATAAATGGTGAAGCTATCTAAATTCAAATAAATGACGAGGCTCTAGGAGCCTGTGAAAGGTGAATGAACTCACCTCAAAGATGAAGACACATTCACAGACGTAGCTGAAGATGAGGAAAGGCATGCTCTGAACCTGGTAGAATGCCTACATGGAAAAGAAAGGAAACAAAATACAATATCATATCTGGAAACATTGTATTGAGATTTGATTCAAATCACAGTTGAATCATAGTTAGACATGGTGATGTAAAAAAAGAATGATTTCAAGAAATTGTCTGAATTGATGAAGGTACTGTTAACAACTGGAGGCCTTGAAGAAATATCTGTCAAAATAAAGACTGGGTGAATTAAATTCATTATTTCAATCTGTCCTCACAAGCAATGTGTATAAATGGTACTCCTATGAGAAGGAACATCTACAAAGAATCTGCCTAGGTATACATCAAGATGGGCTCTGCTTTATCAAAATTGTTCCTGATAACTAGTTACAATAATTGCTATAAGCTAGTGCATTTGATTGGCCAAGAGCAAATCTGTCATAAAAACAGGGCCCTCGACCATGTCTTATGAGGCAATGTTGATAAATCATAACTCTTGATCACAACGGGCCTACGACCTTTGGTTAAAGACCACAGAACAGTGCCCAGACTATTTTACCACCCGGGTTACAATAAGGAAAATAGAGATTATCTGATACATGATGGTCCACGAAGTACCTACAGCCAGAACGCATGTCAGTCTGGCCAGGTTCCGCTCCACAGGGCTGTCAGGGTTCAGAACGAAGCGGTTGGCGTGGAGAAGTGCCTCTAGGTAGTTCTTGTCCCGTCTGATGCAGCAGAAGGGCATTGGGTAGCGAGTGGGAACATGGGTCGTGGAGGAGGAACTATCAGGGGCTGACGGGTCAGACTGCGTGTTTGAGGCTGTGAAGATGATTTGAACTTCTAGAATCAATATATTACATTACCAAGCCATATTTTTCTTAGTTTTTTAACATCATCAGACAAAGAGGTATAAAGCAAAGCACCATCATGAATACATTGTGAAAATTGAAGAATGAATTCTCCATTACATTGAAAACTCTGGGCTTTAATTTACTTTCATTAAACAAATGTCACACTGTACAAAATCAATCCTATACAGTAGGCTTGCGGATGCACCATGTGAGAGAGAGGGAGGATTGACAAGTCCTGAAAAGGACTCTCGGTAATCTTTCTTGAGGGTGTGTAGTCCTGAAAAGGACTGTTGGTGTAGTCTTGAAAAAGACTGTTGGTTATCATTCTTAGCTTATAGTTCTAAGGAGAACTATAGCGCCGATTGAAGAGGATGGGTGGCGGGAATGGCTTGACGTTTCGAACAGGTCAACTATCCGTCTACTGCATATCTGCCATGCAAGCCGATACTTACAAGCAAAAATCAATTCTCTTTAGAAAAATAAAATTAAAGGTATTTACAACCTAACTACTAATTGAACATCCACATTCTTGTTAAGAATTGTTGCGAAAGGGGTTAAGTAATAACAGACAAGAAAATCTCACCATTATTTCCTCCTTGGTTGTTGTTGTTACCACTCCCTTCTCCAGTGCTGGCATTGTTGTTGGCATTAGGCTGAGGGATCTGACGGGCCGGCTTCATAGGGGCAGCACTGGGAGGTGGTGGTTCCGTAGACGTTGGCGTGGTCGCTGCCGTGCTGCTGACACTGGGGCTCTCTGGCTCGCTCCTGTTATCGCTTGCGGCTGCAGCGGTACCGGTGGAATGTCCATCTTCCGGTTTGGTCTGGCTGCTGGCGTTGTCGGCTGTGGAGGGGCATGATGGATGACCGCTGCTGCTAGCGCTTGCTGTGGAGTTATCAGACTTCTCGATGCTGTTGAAGCTACTACCCTTGATGCTGTTGTTATTGCTGTTGTTTGGGGTATTGCTCTGAGACAAACAAGACACACATTCAACATCAATCGAAAATACATTTGGTACATCACTTTACATTATTATTATATTTCATAGTGACACATAGTTTTCAAGGAATATAGCATCAGAAAATGGTACTCATGGCAAAAAGAGGAAGACTGCCGAACCCCCAATGGCGTATGGTACTATCTTATTTCCTGATTCAATAGAAATAGGAATCAGAATTGACTTACAATGCACTGGCATCATCTTCTATAATCCTCCACTTTATAAATTCCTATCTCTTTTAGTACAGAGTCACAATTGAAACTATATTGAAGACAAGAACCGAGGATTGCCTTTCATATCTGTTTCTGAGAAAGAGAGGTTTAAGGACTCACTGCCTGGTCAACCTTGGCCTCGCTTCTCTTGCGTACAGCGGTGATCCTATCTTCTGCAACCTTATTGATCTGGTCCTTGATGGATGGGTAGTGGGTCAGTACTTCGTCTAAATCTTCCTTGTTCAGCACAAACATGTCCACATTATTCTGGGCCCTGATGGGTAAAAGCAAAGATAGAATACATAACTGCTAAAAGGACACTTCCCGCTCCCATCTTTGCAACATTTTATACTTTTTAAGTCAGATTATCTTGGGTTTCCAAGGAAAATTTAATATCCTTTTATACGTATTTAAACAAACAGCATTTCACTTTTGCAACTGATAGGTATTACATGAAGAGTATGCCATTCACAACGTTCAGAAAAACAGCTGCTGCAAGGCAAGCTTATTAAAAAGAATTATTCTGCGAAACCAAACTTAGCAGTTTCCCATCTCTCTTAAATATGTTCTGGCTAGTCCCAAATAAGGACCACACACCCTACCTAGTCAGAGAATATAACTTATAAGTTTGACACGTAAGCTAAATAACTTGCGACTACAAACTATGTTGATGTATGCGTTACGATTTACACAGGTTTGTGCCTGGACAGTTCACCATACCTAATGGAGGCTGTTCTTGGGCAACTGAAGACCAGACTTATTTTACCAAAGAATCTACCAGATTGCATCGTATCGAATACGATTGACCCGTCTTCAGAGACCACCTCAACGAGACCACGATGTATGAAGAACATCTGGAAGGATGGAAAACACGTGTGATTATTACTTATTACGTATATGTAGACAGGCCTGATGTACCAGTGAACAGTGTTTGAGGATATTACCCTTCGTCTCACATTCAGGAACTTATTAGGCTCACTTTAAATGATAGTGCCTACACGTGACCTTGCCCTGCATGTACCAGTAATTTGGTTTTTCCCTGGGCTATTATGTCTCCTATGTTGTGCAAGTTTGATCTATACAGTGATGTCAAAACCAAAAAGTAGAGTAGATAAATTACTTTTATTGACTATCGCCCTCATAATAACCACATTGGCATCAACCCCTACAAGGTCGGTATTTTTATTATCCGGGACAACAATTATTTTTTTTAAACCCCTCCCCCCCCCCCTTCAAGTATTGTAATTTTCTTGTTAAAGTATCTCATCTTTCAAATGCTTAAACTTAGGAAAAACAAGATGAAACAAAAAGGCCTTCTAATGGAAATATGCAAACATAGAAAATCAGAATAAATGAATTGAATAATCTTGAGATGAAAATGAGCTGGAAATTCTACTTACTTTTTTTCCAAAGTCATGCTTGCGTACTATGTATTCCCTGTTGAGGTAGTAGACTGGCTTGATACACATGGCCAACATCTTTTGAAAGCCTATCTCTGTGTTCGTGAACAATGGTACCTATCATATCGCAGTTGCAGAAAGAAAACAAAGTTATACAACAATAAGATCAGTGTTCTCACCTACATCAATACGCAAGATACACTTATGATACCAGATAGTATTTTCAAAATTAAGCCATGCACTCTTATAGCACCTCGAGACTTTGGTTGTAAGCGATTTATAAGCACCATTTTTATTATTATTATTATGAACTACATGTAGTGCAACTTCAATTCTATCTTCTAGAAATATGAGGAATCACTAATGAATAACCTAATTTGCCACTATAGATAAATAAAAAGAATAGCTAGATGCAAAAAACGTCTAACCTGTACTCACCTATCCATGTGTTGTAAGATAGGAATATGTGACGTACAGAACGCTTTCAACTAACATTGTGGTAAACCACAAAGCTTTTCCATGGCAAATATGGACAAGCCTCTCTCATACATGATTCTGTGTTAGCTCAAAAAGGTACAATTTCGATAAAAATCCAATTGAGGCAGGATGTTATTGCGGCGAGAGCTTTGAAGCACTCAGAGTGTTGAGTAATCTAATACCTTGTTAATGATCCCTTGATAGAGGGTGAGAGAGACATCGGCTTTAAGAGCCAGAGGAAGTCCATCAAACAGTGAGTCTGGTTCTACACCCTTGGTCCTTAGCCACATTTAGTTGTAGTAGACGTCAACGTGCTGGGCCAAGGATTTCTCTACACGCTGATCCTGTATGTGGCAAGAATGGACAAACAGAAAGTTTTAAGAATCATACTCTGATAGAAGATAAACTCTTAGTAACAATGATTACCAGTAACATGTTGTGTTCATATATTTCACACATTACTCCAGTGTATGACAAATATTTGCACTGATTTTAGAAGAAAAAAGTACAGGGCATAATAAACAGATTGAGATCTAGAATAACTAAAAAATGAAAAAAATGTGGAGGGGTCTTCTGAGAAACTACTTTTAAAACGAAATTACCAATGCCATTACGAGTACTATTTTGAATACCATTGTCAGTACCATTACCAATTCATTTTACCAATACCATTAGCAATACCACTACCAATCCCAGTACCAATACCAATACCATTACCAATACTATTACCCAACCCATGACCATAACCAATATCATTACTATGTAATTTAACACCATTTCCAATACCATTACTAATGACATTACCATTACCGATACCATTACCGATACCATTACCAATACCATTCCTAGTACAATTACTAATACCATTCCCAGTACCATTACCAATACATTTACTAAATTTTATTACCAATACCATTATCTATACTATGACAAACACATTTACCGATACCATTACTAATACCATTCCCAGTACCATTACCAATACCTTTACTAATTCTATGAGCAATACCATTATCTATACTATGACAAAAACAATTACTGATACCATTACCAATACTTTTACCAATACCATTACCAATACTCTTACTAATACTATTACTAATACCATTACTATGTAATTTAACACCCTTTCTTTACCTTGAGGTATCTGGCAATAGCAGTAAGCTTCTCCTGGTATCGTGCTCTCTGGGCGTCTGCGTTGGCCAAACTGGCTGCTACGCTAGCTATGATGTACCCGCAAAAGACAATACCAACGATCATGGAGAAGAGAGCCAAGATCATCTGAAAGGAATTCAAAATGTTAGTTTTAATGCAAATTTGCCTTTGTCATGTATATCATCATTATCATATCATAAAAACAACACCTATATCTGATTTATTTCCATGTTTATATATTTTGAAATGTTTATTACCTCATACAAAATATCTCATTGAACTATGAAACATATCGGTACAAATGTATGTTTTATGTTTACATGCTATGCCCTTCCCTTCTCATAAACTGTGGGCACAAGAGCAGCAAATTACTGGAGACTGATTAGGTAAGCATACCTCAGAGACACTGTTGGCATGGATATCTCCGTATCCTACAGAGGCTCCTGTGGCTGATGCCCAGTACATACTGGTCACATATTGGGCAGCAATTGGTTGGTCATCTACATGTATCATGGCCAAAGAAAACAAAAATAAAAACAAAATATAAAATGAGTACACTACCTGTGACTTGACATATTTATACAGGTAATAGCTTTTCTAAAAAACTATAGAATTAGAGTTTCATTAGTTAGATCTTAAATGTCTTTATAATATTAAGCCACTTATGTGCTTTTCATGACCATCCCACTTCAGATATATTATTCTAATTGTTTGTATTTTGAAGATTACATACTTTCATTTTTATGTTCACATGAACATTACGTTCTCTATCAATGTATTCTATCACATCCTTCTTACTTTGATTACTATGTCTTTTAAATTTATCTAGGAATCAATAATAATGTTCCCCAATTTTGATAAATTCCAATCATGTATCAATAATAATGTTCCACAATTTTGATAACTTCCAGTCATATCAATAATACTTTTCCATAATTTGGATAACTTCAAATCAAATCAAATTCATAATGTTATACAGTTTTGCTAACTTCCAATATTACCGTTTCAAAATGACTGTATAAACAGACAGTTTTCTGCCTTTACATGTAGCATGCATTTATCATACATGCATAGTTTGAACAGCTCTTTTTTTCATTTTTTTTTAATAATAATCCTATTTGATCTACATGTATATTACTGTTAGTTTTAGTTACACATTCATTTATGAATTAGGTTGACCTTATCTTTATATTTTGTTTTATGTATGCACCAGCCAATGTGGAGAGCCTCTAGACAGAATTTTTAAATTCTTTTAGGTGATCCTCAGGCATTGGCTGGTGCTAAATATCATTATATTTACAGTATGTTCTATCATTTGGCAACCTTGTGATTTTTTGTATGTTATCATCTTGCCTGGAAATAAAATAAATAAATAAATAAATGAATTAAATTAATTAAGTATTACTGTGCATCTGCTAATGGCATTGAAACTCACAGAAACTTGTGTCCGTTTTTGACGTCCAGGAGTTGTTCTTGCAGCGGTGGAAGTTGGTGGTGATGAAGCCGTTGAAAGTCTCGCCGGTAATCGGGTACTTGAAGACCGGTGGACAAGCATTCATGTACCACATACACGCCAGCATGTGAATGAATATGACCATGTAGAAGAATAACTTCATCATTCTGTAACAAAAAGGGAAAGACAAATGGAAGGCAAAGAAAAGAATTGCTAAGTTCTGATTATGATCAAATTTTCAGTCAATCCGGTCTTCTCTATAAAGGGTACCTCTCTGCAGTGGTCGATTTTGTTTCCAATGTGTGGCCTGTATAAACAGGATTGAGTGTCCACTCAAATGAACAAGAAAAATTGTCTTTATTGGCAGGCAGATTTGTTCTAGCGATAGGTTCATATAGTACTGGTTTGCCAATGGCAAACTATGCTAAAAAAAAACGGTTATATTTACGTTTTGTAAAATCATTGTTAGATAAAAATGTATGTGTAGTCTTGAACATTCCGTGACAAGTTTGTATAATTCTTTGAAAATTCATTTTCTATCATTACCAGTACCATCAAAATTGTAGTCATGAAAGTTCTCTTGTCAAGTTTATCTATTATTGGTAATAAATAAACCATGTTGATATAAATTGTTCAGGCTTTTTCTTACCTGATGTTTCCTGTCAAATTCTGGACATCAGACTCCAAGTAGTTGAAAGCAAGTGGCTGAAAGATAGATACAAGAAGTACATGGTATTTAACAAAAATTACTACATCTCTGCATCCTTCGTTCGTTTCTTTCAAAGAATATGAAGGAGTACATCATCTAAGTAGGAAGGTCCTTATTTAGCTAACTGATTGTCTCATCATCGAGCTCACAAAGTCCAGAAGCACCGTGGGGGGATTTGTAGATAGGACAAGCATCGATGACATGATCCATAGTTTGGATCTTTCCACAGGCACAGTTTGGCAATGGATCAGCTCCAATTTTATGGAGGAAATATTGTGTACCGCCAACTCCTTTTCTGATACGGTTGAGGTTGACCCAGGCTTGCACAATATCTACATACAAAATGGCGGATATACATCATGATCAAACTACTTACCACTCTGTATAGCTGCATAAGCCTGTTGATTCTCACCAATGCATAGACATGAATAGCTTCCTCTGCGATACAAGAACATAACGACAGGACAACGAAATAAGAAATGTGCCATAACAGTTTTTTTAGAGAGAGTTTCTCACACTTAACAACTGAAACAGATAGCATTTAAATATAAAAATCAATTTTGTCTAGTGATGTTCTCATGGCAATAATGATGAACTCAAACATGACATCACTTAAAGCCACACTGTTCTTCTTGTAGCTACTTGCTCCCTCTATATAGAAAACTTCCCCAATCGGTGCCTGTTGGTCCCCCATGATCCTCTTTTCCTTATGTTAGTTGAGGGCTGAGTTAATGAGATAGCCACCCGTCAGTGACCTCGTTGTGTGGTCTAATCCCTTCTGGCTGAACTAGGACAGCCGGCCTTTAAAAATGACAATGAAACTTACTTTGTGTACTCATTTACTTATGGTGATACATTGTGAGCATTCAACTATGATTTACAGTTTATTTATCCTAGTTCATGTTTGTAATGATGACACAAAATTGAACTTCAAAGTTGAGGGAAGAATGAAACATGAACATGGTAAATTTGTTGTGTATTTAAAAGAGAAACCTCCAATCCATAATGACATAAATGAACTTAAGGGAAAAATAGAAAGTGAACAACATTAATTTGTTCTACTAACGAGAGAAATTTCCAATCAATGCGTAAGCTATCAGCTCGGTTGGGAAGCAAGCAAGGACGTCAATCAGGAAGTTGGTTCTATGAGAAAATGAGAGAAATATCATAAGAGTTTTGTTCAGATTAAATAGACTGGATAACAACATCGGCTGTCCACAAGCATGAAAATGTGTAACACGTACACCCAAAAAAGGTTCAATTATCCCGGTCAAATGTACATGAGTAGAAACATACCGTCTGTTCCGAGCCAGAAGGATAGATAAAATTCACTCTCTAGAAAGAGGCTTGTATGTGATAAGGAAGTTAGCACATGACTGATAATGCTCACCTCAGATAGTGCTTTGCAGTTGACAATGGATGAGTGACTAGCACGTTGCTCTCATTGTAGAATGCAGTGTGGAACTTCAGGTACCTGTTCAATCAAACAAAGAAGTTGTCATACCAAGCTCCTATCAGTTTAGGTACATGTATGTGATAGAACAAATTATATCTCACAAGGCAAAAATCTAGCAACACGATTGGTCTAAATAAGGTCAAATGACAAATGATAGATTTCATAACTTAGCAGTCATGGTGATAGTAAAACAACCATGTATATGATAGTATATTTATGTTGATGCTGAATAGGCTAATGGACAATGGTTTTTTCAAATATGCATATGCTATTATGTAAAATAGGTCAAAGCTGAGCGGAGTCTGCTGAGGGCTCCCAATCTGTCAATGGAGCAGATCGATGAAGGAAAAGTTTATTTCTTGGAATAGAAGTTATTAATTTATTCCAGTCAACATAATTTTTAACTAATTGGGTTTTACTGGTATTGGAACATATTATTTGCAGTTTTTACATGTCAACGAAGCAGATGAAATCCAGGATTGACACGGCGACACGGATCGCTTCCCAACGCTTGAAGCACGTTCCATTCGGGATGAAAGCACGACTAGTTTGGTTGATGAGAAGGAAAAAAAATACAAATCTAGAGTTTATATCTATAAATAACATTGAACTAAACGAGGCATACGAGTACATTGTGACAACGATTCATATACTCGGTAAGCTAATACAGTGACAAAATAAAGAAACACAGATATAGTATCAACAGTTCATTAATTTAATTTAGTATTGACATCTTTAATATTCTCCTAAGTTCATTATTATCATTATTATTAATAGTAGTAACAGTAGTATTATTACTATTGATATCGTTATTATTATCATCTTTGGTATATTGTATGTTCGATTGAAACACATCAAGAGATCTTGTGATTCTGTGACACCATCCCCTTTCCTTTCATTACTAAATGCATGTACAATGTAAGTCACATTATTTAAAATCTTAACGGTTAGTTAGAACATTGATGCGTGCAATGAATGAAAATATGTTTAGGACAATTAGGGGATTAACTCATATACTTTAACAGAGTTAATGCCCTTCTAGATCAAAGCAAAAGACATAATGACAATCTTGGCTATAAATATAATCATGATGATAATCTTAAGAGTAAATAGCATGAGTATTTGGATGACCGGGCGTAACATTGGGTATCCCATTCTTTCATTGGTGCAAGGAGTAGGGTATTTTTATACCTCATGAGAAGTTTGGCAAATAGACGACTCAGCAGACTGATCTCCCGGAACGGCTCCTGGAAATCCTCAATTTTCCTGCACAGAAGAGAACCATTTATATATCAATACATTATTAAATATCACAACTCATGATTATAACGATAAAAGTATTTGTGAGAGAAGTTCTCAATTACTATACCATCTCTTGTCATTCATTTATACATCACCAGTAAAGAGTGCATTCAAGGAGTGATTACAAAGACTTTTTATTTGTTTAGGTTAGGTACGGTACTTCATTTCTTATCTTATTTTGTATGTGTGTTTATGTTACATATTGTATCTTGTTTTCTTAACGCCTTGGCCTCTTGCAAGGTTTATCTACTTTTTGGCCACTGCCTTCCTCACTTTTTATAATTCATCTTTTTTATTGTCATAACTTTGTCTGTTTATGTATGTATTTTAATCTGTTGATCTCTCGAGAAATAAATGAAACTTAAAGATAAAGATCAGTTATGGTCATGCGATCGCATTGTAAAAATAAACGTTGTGGAATCGATCAGAAAAGGTTGATCATCTAGCATATAAGTGTTGGTGTGTACTGCAAAGTTCTGGAATAATCAAAATGATAAGAAAGTTGGCCCAGTCTCGGTAAAGTTACAAGCACTGTACACAGAAAGATGTTTATGGGACTACGCACACATGCGTTATATCTATCAGGTCCAAATAGATATAATAATTTACCCAATATATCAATTAGTAGGCGGTTTCTCGGCAAAATTTGTATGATCACGTAATAGTCAAAACATACTCTTTCACATGATTGGTAATAAGAGCTTCCATTTCATTTTTTGAGAGGGGGGCGTTTCCAAAACTGTCATTTACCTTTAAAAACTTGAAACTTACTTGTCAAAGACCTTGATGGAGATCTCTACGGGTCTGAGAGAGGTGGCTGCAGGGTAGAGAGAAATGTCGTCAGAATCCTCATCATCCTCTGGCTCCAACACAGTACCAGGAGCTGTCAACAACAACATCACAACATTTATGATCTAGGCCCCCGTCTTACAAGGAGTTGCGATTGATCCAAATCAATTGCAAGTTTGTAATCTCCTATCTCTTATATAAATAGTTGCGATTGATATCCATAAGTTGCGATTGATATCAACCCTGTGTAAGACGAGGCCCGGATTTATACATCCTGTGACATTGACTGGCCTTTTTGTGACAAACGATTTATTCTTGCTTTGCCATGAAGTTTTTCTTGTTTCACAGTTTTCCGAAAACACAAACGGAACTTTCTTATTAAACTATGTTATCCCTCAAACTAATGATTGAAAACAAAATTATATATTCAATTTAAGTTTTATTCAACAACGGTCATGAAAACATTTAAAACATACAAATACAAAATGGAATGATAAAAAACTAGATAGTGATAACAAATTACAATGGCAATTCATGAGAGCATTTGGGATAGGCAGAAAGGAGAGATATATGAAAGCCTACCCTCAAAACATACAAAATATTCATTATCAGTTAGTTAACAGAAGCTAAACACATTGTTCCCAACGATGGGGCTACATAGTACATACATCATATCAATGTCATTTAAATGAGTTATTACAAGAAATTTTCATGTACATTTTCTGGTAAATGCTTCTTCATGTAACAGGCTCGTTTAAACTTTGACAGAGCCACTATACCCCACCACTATAACACAGGAACCAATGTAAATCTGGTGGGGTATCACAACCCCACTTTTTTTCTCTCTGCGTGAGAGATTATGATATTGGATTGCAGCTGTACTCTTCACTAAATCACCGATAACTCAGCCCTATCTGTTATCAATATGGTTTATCATGGCACTATAAGCTAACAAATTACAACTAACTTCAAACCTTTTTACCAAAAGGCTTCTCCGAGTATATTGTTCAACAATTAATCAACAATAAATTGTGGATAAATAATCAAATGAATCTAATGAAGTAGAGGTTTCTTGTGAATCGATACATGTTGCTTTCAAGTTACTGAAGAATTTTCAAACCACTAGAGCGGAGCAAAAAGGAGAACAATTTCAGATCCCAAAGATTCAAGGAAGAGTAAGGTACATCCCTTTTTGTGGTTTCTTTATTGCTCTCCATATGCCAATCTTCACTAAAAATTAGATCTAACTTAAGATCTATAATCTGATTTTCTAGTGCTTCCAATTACTCATATTGCTAGTAATTCTGCATTACAAAGATTGCAGGGGCTTTTAAAAATAATTCCTTTAGACTGAGCTAGATCTAGATCGGTTGACTTACTGAATTCAACTGGTTTCTTGTCTACTTTGGATGCATCTCTCAGCTCTCTAATACCCCATTCACAGTGGTTTTGAAATTTGTAGCGGCGTTGTAGCGGAGCGGCGACACCGCCATAACACCGCTACAAATGCATTCACAGTAGAAAAGTTATCCCGCTGCAGCAGCGGGATAAATATCATGAACCCATTCACGCTGCAGCGGGTGATTTTTATTACCTCCGTAACAAACACGTGTATGCATGGCTCATGACCCGCGAGTGACCCCGATATGACCGGAAATACTTCAGCGCGGGGTTTTCGATTGCTTGAAATTGCGCGCGCTAGCTGTACTTTACACACTCTTCCTCATGTAGCTAGCTCGATTTAGCTATGGATCTATCTTTTTGTATCCTCGATCATATTACTTTTTAAAAAACTAGCATTTTTATTGCTTCCAGTCAGAATATTTTAATTTTTTGAAGTGTGAAATATTTTTATTTGGATAATTATAATATCTACATAATAATAAAATCAATTTGAATCCACTGGTTACTTTATTTCTATTTCACTTTATGTTCCCCATTGCTGGAGAAAAGAGGTCAGTGATAGGTAAGTAAACAAATCACACGTGTTTGTCGCGGTGTTATAGCGGAGAGCCTTCACACTGAGTAAACACCGCGACAGCAGCGGGACTGTCCCGCTGCTGTAGCTAGGCGAACCTAGCGATAGTTTGTCGCGGCGTTATCGCGAGGCGGTGTTATCCCGCGATAGTTTATAACGGGTCCGAGCCTTCACACTGAAGACAACACCGCGACAGCAGCGGGACAGTCCCGCTGCTGTCGCGGTGTTTGAGGCCACTGTGAATGGGGTATAAGATGGCCTTGGTTCCTTGCCGCATCAGAGAATTGCCTTTAAAAAAATAAAATAATAATAACAGGCATTTCTATAGCGCCGTCTATCTACAAATTCTATTCCAAGGCGCATGTTTTATTACCCCGGCTTTAGCCTAGCTGCCATTACAGCGCTCCAGCATTTCAAGGAATTAATTCCTGCCATGTACCCATTTACCTCACCTGGGCCATGTGTGGCAAACACACAAAGGATAGATCAAAAATAGACAAATAAGTGATTCAGGATTTGTTCAGGTTAGCAGCGATTATTAAAAAGAGGGGAATATAATACCAAGGCATAGCCAAGATTGCTATACAATGGTGCTTTGTATCCAGGTGAGGTAAATGGGTATCCGGTAGGAAGACATTCATTGAATGTTTTAACTCTTATCCTGCCATGAGACTGCTAGCGCGCTATTGTTATAGTGCCATGTGCACGCGAGCGTGCTATCGATTGAAAGCCACGTTCATGCTAGCGAGCCACCGCTACGGTGCTTTGTGCGCGCTAGCGAGCAGATGTAATAACAGTTATTGTTCATGCCCATTGCACCGTGCTGAGTGCTTTTGCAGCGCTATTGAAAGTACCATCGCGTGCATCAGATTATCGGCTTTGGATTACGCGTCTTTGTATACAACAGTCAGATTGGATTTTCTCGAGTAATTCAGCGATTTGTTTTTTGTAAAGATTTAAATAACACGCACTTGAACCAACCTTAAAATTAACTTGGCACGCAGGAGATTAGCACTGTGGCACAATAGGAATTAGCACTGTGGCACTGGTTGCATTGTATGGGTGGCAGCTTAAGAGTTAACACCTTTTCATGGTAGCTCGGGTATAGCAGGGATAATGACATGATTGCAGGGCCCTCAGGGAGAACAATATGAATAGAGATGAGGCTACTCTAGGCAAACAGGACATATTTCTATCAATATATTATTACTATTGTGGGTTATGTAACACATGCTAATGAGACAGTTGCTAAGTTATTTCTTTCACTTAACAAATTCCAAACTTCATCCGTGGATCCAACACTATACCTGAAGCTATTTTCATAAAACCAAATCATAACCATCAGTCAAACCTTCTATTTTGATAAAATAAACCCTGGATAAATCATCTCTAGAAAATATGAAACCAGACAGAAAGCCTTGAAGTAACTCAGTAACATTGCCTCAGATTCTGACAAAAAGTCCTGGATCTAACTCGTGCGGCTGCAATCATAATTAAAAAACATTTAGGTCAGTCAGGAATCCCAAGAGTTTTACAAGCCGATCGCCTGTCTGATTATCAAGATATTTATGATTGGAAATCAACCCCCCAAAAATTTGTTTTCCAAACAGTTTTTATAACAACACTACAGTCTATTGGGGAAAATATGTTTACTTTTTTGAGGTACTTCATGATCATTTTGAAGCGCAATTTGTTTCGGGCTATTTAGGCAATTGTCCTCGGGGGCAATTGTCCTCAGGGGTAATTTTCCTCGGGGAGAATTCTCCGGGTGATAATTTTCCGGGGGGTTATTTGTCTTTGAGGGGTCATTACGCCCTAGGAAAATCCCCCCCCCCCCGAGGACAATCACCCCTGAGGACAATTGCCCCCATAGGGAAACTACGCCCGAGGACAACTACCACCTGTGGACAATCAGAATTCTATAGCAAAATACGTTTTGACGCATTGAGAGATGGTTACGAGCCCATAAGATCCCCTGCGTCTTTCTCATTACTACAAATTTCCCTTTAGTTATAATGTATGCAACGCCATTGCGGTTGCTGTTTTCCACGAAGGAAATGACTTGTCTCTTTTGCTAAAAATGGCTATGGTAAATTAGATTACATACCCGATAAGAACTAGAAAAAACCTAAGAGATGAGTTACAAAGCAGCTATCAGAAAACAAGGATACATGCAACCATTTATCCTACTCTACATAAGAGTGAACCCGCCCAGACTGACTAGAGAAGGTGGTAGCTGTTGGGAGCTATGCCGAAGATCTCGGGGAGAAATTGGTTCGAATCCCCGTGGAGAAAGATGTAACCAAAATGTAATCATATCCACTAAGCGTAGCTGATGATGTATCAACAACCTGGATACTGCTCTGCTCTAAATTAAACGTAATAAAACCTAGGAGTTAACCCACGGAACCGACGAAACCGGCCCAAAAGGACGAGTTCTAATCGGTTATTTTCCGTAACCAAGAATAACATTATTTACATAATAAATTATCGTCCGGGAAGAAGAACAAAATCACAGGTTATTCAAACATATGTATTTAAACAAAATCAACTCGGATAAGATCTGATGAAATACAGACAAAACAAACCGGATTTAAAAGACACTAGCAGAACAAAAACAAAAATAATTTCAATAGACCTTTTGCAAGAATTCAGCACATTGATTGAGGGTTAAATGTTTGTAATTAGATGAGGTGTCCCACTTCACCGTATCCAAGTTTATCCTGAGCTCTCTTCCCTATCATGCCATTAAGTCAACGGCGCCATCTACTTTGACATATTTGTAATGACGACATGTCGTTCAAAATTTCGTTCATTATACGTGCACTATATTTATTGTCTTTAAGATAACATTATTAGACGTTGAAATATAACGTGATATATTATCTCCCAGATAGGGATTGTCGGCCTTTGACACTATTAATATCCTCATTTCCATCGTTAATCACACAAACAAAACACTTAAATCAGGTTCAAAATACTTAAAGTGATTTTAAAACATTAACGATGCTAACCTTTGGACTTTGTTATGATATTCGAGAAACCGACGAAATTGCCTTTGCAACGAAAATCAAATTCTCTCTAATATTAAAAGACATACTTATATTGTCATTATTTCGTAAAGATGAATGTCATCTTTGAACAGAAGAATGGTCATTTTCATACAACATAAACCACTATTTAATAAATATCGACTATTATATACCATATTATATACCAGAGACAACTGCGCAATCGGTGTTAAAGTGTTTTCAATGACGCCATGTTTGTCAATATCGAGTGTATCATGTCTAGTATTATCACCGTCTTTATGATTGATTGTATTTACAGCAGAAGATTATTTATGATACCATATACCTAGACTACTAATAACCGGCCTTCGAAACTGATTTGGTTTTGCCTTTTAAAATTACGGTTAAAAGGACTTACATTACCATTTACTATTAAAAAATGACATATAATAATAATTATAAAGAACAGAGACATAAAACAAAAAATACAACCAAAAACCCAACGGTAAACCTTATGCGATATTAAAACAAACTCAAGCCTTTTTTTTATTTATATGGGTGATCTCCTACTACCCCCCCCCCCCCTCCCCTCCCCTACCATCCAAGTTCAACTCATTCTATCTTCCATACTATGCCTTGAAATATTTGTTTTGACGATATGTCGTTCAAAATAGCGTGGACTTTACGTGCATTATTGTCATTGTCTTTAAGATAAAGACTTATTTCTCATTGGATTTGACCTAGTTATCATATCTCCAAAATACAAATTGTTAGCCTTTGAAACTGTTTTAATTGTTATACCAACATCAATCATACAAAAACAAAAGACTTGAGTCAGGTTTAAAGTAAAGCGAACCTACTTCCAAAAGATTAGAGATTACAGTCATTTTCGTTACAATATTCACTTTAATATCAAGTGCTTAAAAGGATAAATGGACGGTATTGTATTTACAACTAAAGAAGAATTCAATCAGGAGTTAAATATACTTGTATACATGCAGGAAAATGGAAGAAGGGAACTCAAGTTTTAATGACGAAATGTTGTTCAGAAGCCAAAGGGTTAACATGCATCCATATAAAGCAAATAGTACGCCCCTTTCAGAAATAGGCTAACTACAATCATTGCACGCAATATCCATACTACTAACAAAAGATCAGATAACAGATTATAATCAATAAGTAGAAGGAAAAAAGTATGGGAAAGAAGAAAAGGTAGTTAAACTGTGTCATAAGAGTTGTGGTGCACTTTTTTTAAAGCACTTTTTCTACAAAATCATTTAAACAACAATGGCATTATCGCATCGTTATCATTATCGTTCTCATTATTGTAAAAAAACAAGAAATTGTATTTTGCCCATCATAAAAAACTTATCGTACACGATTGCAATTTTATAATGCCTATCAACCACAAAACTTAATAACTTGAAACGCAAAGTAGAGAGATAAATGAAGATAAACTGCATGTACAAATAGAGAGGTGTGACGTTGATGTAGAGTGAAGAGATAGCGAGAAAAGAAAAGAGACAGTGATAGAGGGATTGAGAGAGAGAGAGAAGTCAGAGGACAGGGGAGAAATGTTAGAAGGCAGGAAAGCATGTAACATGTAAATCATTCCATTTTACAGCCGGAATATTAGTTTGTGGTATAATGAACACTTGGTAATGGGGAATCTGGCAAATATCCGAAAGGTCCGGTCGTGCATACAACCGCCAATTTAGGTTGTGTAGGTTTCAAAAATAGCCTACTTCATAAATCCCTTGACGCCATCTGTTTTGAAATATTTGTAAAGACAACTTATATTTGAAACCAGCATTGTCTTTGTATTCATGATTTGTTTGTCTTTGTTTGAATTGACATAGATATCATGTCTTAAAGTTACGGAATGTGACTTTGAATAAAAAAAACTTCACCACACATTTTACTTACTTTTTATCTGAAGAATAAGTAGCCGACATCTGGGACATTCTTTTTTCTTCAACAAACCGTATTTGAATATTCAATTTGCATAATCCCTACCTGGGTATTAAGTAAATCAATGAGATTTTCAACTAATCTTACAATAATTGAAATGTGAGGTGAAGGTTATTATTCAAAGTCACAGATGTAAAAAATTAACAGTTTTTAACATGGAAATTACAACATGTACCATCACCCCATCCTGACTCCCATGGACACACCACTGAGTCTACCAGGGAAAGCTACAATGACAAATGCAATTCCTGTTCACTCATGCATACACATTTGGTTCAATAAACCCTGACATTCACTCAGCAATCATGAATGTATCATATCATCCTCAATGTTGTAAGCTCCAAAGGATTTACCTCTCACAATTGGAAGGCTAATTCCTGCGTAACGTAATTTCCATACCCTTTACAAAAGTGAGCAGTGCTCACCTAAACATGAATTATTTTCGGACTTTTGGGTGTCATATGAAAGTTGAGTTCATGAGCTTTCCATACATAAACAACTTTTTTCCCAGAATTATATATTTTGTATTCGGCAGCCATTTAACAAATGTATAGCTTTTTTTTTGGGGGGGGGGGGACGCACGGTATAATGAAAACAAAACAATTGAGTCAGGTTAAAAATATATTGATCTATCTCTCAAAGGATTAGGAATCGCTATGTCAATTTCGTTATTATATTCTCTTGAATATAAATACTTTCAAAAGATAAAGGTAGTATAAACGTCTAAATACCGGAAGTAGAATTGAGCTAATGTTATATACACAAACAATATCACAAGTGAACTTTATTGTGACAAGTAACCATTTCCATACGACATAAACAAGTCCTTTTCAGGACTACACACTCAAGAAAGAACAGACCAGTTATCTAAGGTCAGTCTCCAGACTTCTGATTGAGACTCGTCTAAAGACAAATTAAACATTATTAGACACACACACACACACACACAAAAACCCGCAAACAAACGCATCTATTTTTGCATACATGTACACACATATTTGATTACACGTGTTTATAATTATATTTATAAATATATACACAAACATATACACGGATATATCTTACGGCGTCATTAGACGGATATATGTAATGAAAACTAGTCATTAAGTAGATGTGGTCATAAGCGAGACATTTTTGTGTCCTGGTAACGATTGAACAACAGAAGTACTGCCCTAAACGTACAATTGCAGGAAGAGGACACTTAAAGGCCGCCCAAGAAACAAAGGTTTAATCGTTTTGCATTAGTTTAATTAGCTATATATTGTTTTGAATTTAGGGTAAGAGTTCACATACCAGTTTGATTGATGTCTAGTTAATACAACACGTAGGGTTATACATACATTTGTTTATACTTATACATATGAAGAGTTTCGTTCCAAAAGGAGCTAACTTTACTTCGGGTACTTCTGAGTAAATTGCCTTTCTTATTTCTCCACTTTCTCTTTATCCATGTACTTACATGTTGTTATATAATTATGTTAAATGTGTCACCCTGGACAACTAGTATACGATAAGAAAAATTCAACCAGTTATTTCAACAACAAAAACAAAACAAAAAAGTCGAAGAGGTACGAAATAAGAGGCAAGGACTGGCTCCTGTTCAGCATTGAGAGAGTGTTATATTCTCAGGTGATTGAACGAGCGACACGGAAACAGTCAAGACTCTGGACAAGGTTTGACACGGCTAGTGATAACACACTCCAAATGGTTCCTATATCGCTCTTGATTTCATAATTATGTTTAATGTTCGAAATATGTGTTGTATATGAATTACTTTTGAGGTCTAATAATGATAACTATATTGAACAAATAAATACTGTTTTAGTTAAACTTTGTATATTTATTAAAATAATACCAATTATTATTATTGTCGTGTCATAATAAAGCGCATATTATATATACATGTTTCCATCCCTTTAATACAATGTTATTATTTAAAGAAAATATATGAATATGTATATTTTGTGTAAATCGCCTCTGAAGTGCCGAGAGCACCACGCATGTCATGGCAAAATTGAAAATTGTAAAGATTTAAAAGAAGATGTCATTTTATACACAATTCTGCAAGGATTTTCCAAATAAATGTGTTTAAACAGGAACATTGATGAAGAAATATATAATTTGGATTTGCTGCGTCAAACGTTAAACCTTAATTTTGCGGCGCTAATATATACGAGCCTGTCCATACTGGGGGCCGAAACCCTACGCAGCTAGGTACACAATGTCCTGCTCGCGATGAATAGTTCATTACGGGGTGCTCACATTTAAAAATTAGCATCAAACTGTGCTCCAGAAGAAAAGGGAAATCAGCATTATACCAATGATCAACTTGTTTGTGACCCAAAACTCCACATCACCAACAGGGTAGCCATATGGCCAGGCAGTACACACGATAGTCGTTTCTTTGAGGTCAATTGTAAACGTTCTCTTCTTTTTTTAAATTTCATTACTTAAAGAATTCTATAACTTTGGACCTTTAGATATATATATTTTTGTATAGCTAATATGGTCCGCAAGAGAGGTAAATGAAAATCGTCCAAATGTCTTGTTAGGTAATTATGAACTTCAAAATGCAGGTGCATCAATGACAATATATATTAATATGTCACCGTAAACCAATACCTAACAGCATGTGCAGCATCCTCTATGTTCTGCATGTTTACTCGTTTTCGGTTCTTTTCATCATGTTAAAAAAAAATGGAATCACCGTTTCTCTTAACAAAACCATACCTTGGCTCGAAAGTTCACCGCTGGAAATTTTGTTGGGGGACCCAGGGTATCCAGGGGCGGATCTAGGGGGTGTTAACACTTTTGAAACTACGGGCTTCTACAGAAGCCGAGCGAGTTGATAAGTCTGTGACGACGGGCTTTTACAGAAGCCGAGATGTATCCCTAATATTTTGACAACATTTTCCAGCCTATTATTAGCTATTATGTGCTTAATTTTTTTGAAGTATTATTTAGATATATTCATTCATCTCATCTATTAAAAACAAAAACAAAGTTACGTAGAAATAAATCGAGAACAAGTAATATCATTTCAACTTTACCCTAAGTTAAGGCCCGGCCACACATAGACGACGCACGGCCGGCGCATTAAAAATCGGAAAAAGTCGTGAGCCTGACTTTTGTCAGGATTTGCGAGAAGCTAGCGAGCTGACACCAAATGCATAGCGTGTTGCTAGCGCACTGCGCGTATACAGGGTGTATGTTCCGCCCATGTCTGGCGTCCTTGTGGCGTGTACATTCATGCGTCGAGCTCCGCGCACACTTTGAAGCATGCTCAGCACACAGCGAATGACGACGTATGCATAGCGTTGGTCCAGCGCGCTCGACGAACGAATGATGACGCACACCTAGCAAACAACAACGCACTGGCCAAAATTGAAAATTTCCAATGCGCTGGCCGTGCGTCCCCCATGCGTCCCCTAAAGTTCCGGTCAGACAGACGGGACGCATGGGGGACGCACGGCCGGCGCATTGAAAATCGGAAAAAGTCGTGAGCCCGACTTTTATCAGGATTTGGGAGAGGCTAGCGAGCTGACAACGAATACATAGCGTGTTGCTAGCGCGCTGCGCGTATACAGGGCGTGTGCTCCACGTATGTCTGGCGTTGGTCTAGCAGGTGCAGGGTAAGTCATTTACATAGATGACAAAGAGTTGAGGCCCGAGGACGCTACCTTGAGGCACGCCGCTGATCAAAAACAAAGAAAATGCAATACATTTTCAATAATTTATTGCATTTTACCCCGGTTCCCAACATAACAAAATTCTCTGTGTGCCCAGGCCTTGAGCCATGCATGGCCGTCTAGAGGATTTTGTTATGTTTGGGACCGGGGTAAAATGCAATAAATTATTGACAATTTATTGCATTTTCTGTGATGATCTTTATATATTTTTGTAATCCAAACCAAATAACGCGATGCACTATGGTTCAAGGCATGACCACACAGCAAACAAAAATCTGTTGCGGACCGGGGAAAAGTTCAATGAATTATTGATATTTTATAGCATTTTCTTTTCTTTTGTTTTATTTGTGGGGGCTGTCCCTTACCCTAGCCCCCGCTGCGTACAGTCATGATTCAGTGGCAAAGCAATTGCATAGTAACTGTGAGGTCCCAGGATCAAAACCATGTCGATGAGCTATATTAGTGGCCTTTTGTAAGGCATAATCCTCATTACTGTCAGTTGTGACTGAAGGACGTAGGTCCACTAGTTGATAAATAAGTAGCATACACATGCTTTAGCAGTCACGTAAAACGTACACTCGCCATTTATTATTATTTAATACAATCTGAGAATGTATACTATTATCTAGATATATTAGGAATAAATCATTGTCACCATCATTCCATGAATCGGGGTAAAACTAAAATTATTCCACCTTCATGACCAACAGTGTATTAAGGTATTTCGAGCAAAGCGTGTTCTCATTCTAGGAAGGTGATAGGAAAACGCCTGTCCCGGTACGATAGTCGTGGACTTGATTTATTTTATTAAACAGATATGATAGTGCCTGGTGCAGTTCGTTGTTATTCGGCTGAAACATGAGGGAGCCTAATTGTCAATCAAAAATATCATGAACCCTCAGTACTTTTAGTATCAAAGAATAGAGGGTTCAAGTGAGTACGAATATGAACATTGGAAATTGTAAGTATTGCTTTTTGTTTACCAACCAGGATTTTGTCCAGTTGGAGTTTCAATGAATTACGACAGGCAAGAATAACATAGTTAAAGCAACATTTGCAATATATATGATGGGAACATAGATTTTAGCTTGTATATCACACCAGCATTTCTTGAAAGTCATGAACACAAATAATGTGTATGTATTTTCCAGGACATTTTATCATCGATAAACAGGCCAAGAAACCTGGTCAATTTCACTTTCTTAATTTTGACACTGTTCAAATATATATCTCCAGGTAAATCGGAAATTGAATTGCTAAAAAAACATCACATTAGTTTTGTCCAAGTTTAGTGACGGTAATTTCCCAAAAATCCACTGTGCAACATTTTCAAGTTCCGAATTTACAGTTTCAATAAGAATTTGAGGATTCTGATGATAATAGAATATGCATGAGTCGTCTGCGTATAGTATAAATGACAATAGTCGGGATGAGATTTCGAAGTCATTTATATATGTTATGAATAGTGGGGCCCTATCCCTAAGGAACACTGCACGTGTTAGGCTTGACACTCAATGCAATCCCATTCAATGAAAAAATTGTGTTCGACCACTGAGGTAACTTTTTTTTTTCACTCAAAGGCCTTACCCCTGACACCATAATGCTGAAGCTTTTTAAACAAAATGTTATGATAAATTGTATCGAATGCCTTAGACAAATCTAAAAATAATCCTACAGTATGACAGCGTTCATCAAGAGCGGATGCAATTGTATTCATACAAAAGTAGTATAGCATGGGACGTAGGATGTTTCTCTCGAAATCTAAACATTATCAAAAGTACATTGTTGATGCATAATTACTAGTCCGGGTCAACATTGAAGCTCCTTTCGTCGAATTTTAGGCGTTGTTTCAGGACAATGCAATCATTTCAGTCTTATTTAGACAATATTTAGGATGTTCTGGAAGTTTTTAACAAGTCTGGGCAGAAATTGTAGAAAGAAACTTTACTGGAGCTCTGGCTTAATACGCTGGTTAGTTCTCAATTAATCCATACTCGCCTTATAAATAAATACCTAGATCTTCCTGATTTTATTCATAACTCTAATCCAACGTAACAACTTAATGTTTAACGACTCGCATATGTTTCCATCGTTTGGACGCAATTCCAAAATGTCCATTTCATTCACACCTTTAAACTACGTGAACACATCGTCAAACTAAAGGATTGCGGCTACTACATTTGTTTTCCTCTGCATCACGTGTCGATTTAATTTGTTAACTTATAAGTTTTAATGAAATTCGTACTATACAAATCACACAAACTAACATAACATATAAATCCTTAAGATTTCGAAAATATTAGGCATAACAATTCAATAAGCAAATCAAGTATCCAAATGAATGTTCAAACTTGCCGACTGCATATAATTGCAAGACGGTCAGCACTTGCATTTGCACGCGATGTGTGTCTCTCCAGTGCTGGAGTCAGTTAGCAAGTTGCTGGTCGATAATGTAAATCGCCGTTTGTTTGGTAAAACGACAGCGATGCAAACAATCCTCTTTACCGTATATTTGGAATTTGTTTTGTCATTCAACAAGAGGTCTCTTGGGTCTAGTCATTTGGTGTAATTGGTCGTAACAGGTTCTTCATCGCTCGATATATAATACATACGGCATGTCGAAAAAAAGTTAGACCAGAATTAAACAAAACTAAGACTAAGTGTACCCATGTTTTAATTAAACAAAGTAATAGACTTATTGTTATGTTAAATCTGATTACAGAAACGTAATGTCAAACCTAGGTTAAAATCTGAGAGTTAGGCGACACTTAGGTTAGACTTAAAGCTAGGTTTAAAGTTCAACCAGACTTTAGAATACGGACCAGAGAAATTTGTTTTTGTATAGAAGGAGAGCGACGAAATCGGGATACGAAAAGGAACAGCAGGAAAATAAAGGGAGAGAGAGGGGAAAACGAAATTAACAAAGCAAGAAGTATACCGAGTTGGAGTATTAGTTTTTGCTCACGCCTCTTCCGAGATCGGTCACGGCGCTGCATTTTACGGCTGGACTCACTGGCTCACGGTTCTCTGGCAACAAGTAAAGTGCAGTTCAAAAAAAGTACAATATAGTGCTGACGACCCATCTAGGAAGAGGAAGATATAATTATTAAAACAAAATTACATTCACACGATGTACACATCTATACAAAACATCCTACTTACCAAATAAACGGCCCACCCGTGAGAGAAACATGTCGTGTCTTGCATTTGGGACATCAGTGAAAAAGAATCAACCTTCCACAATTGAATGAAGAAGAACGACAGCTTCCACTTCATTTTCACTTCATGCTGTGGATTTTCAAGATCCTCTGCACTCAACTTGATGAAAATAGGATTGAATATCCCGTTATCGTTAATCTTTTTTTCTTCAAATTCACTTAGAAATGATGCAACCCCTGTCAGCTCAGTCAACGATACCACACCCACACCAATATTATTGCTGGCCATGTCGGCTCTTTGCAAGGAGTAATCAAATACACGAAACTTAGATAGATATTTAGGCCTTCGACGACAGGAAATTACGCACTAATTATTGAATGAAACATGGGTCTCCGTTGTTAGTTCATCGTTTGTTTGTTTTCTTCTGAAATGTCTTCTCAATTGTATTCACCCAGGCAAACAAATCTGTCGATGCGCTCATAGCAGGTACAAAGGGCCGAAATAATTAACAAGTCAACGCAAAATATAATTCATTTTTCGTTGGATAGTTGAATACACTGCTCTGTATGATGAACGTCGTAATGACGTGGCAGTAGGTCATTGGTTTCGTGATAGATCTTCCCCTTTTAAATGTTGACATACACGTCTTTGCATTTCCATGTCTATACACACAACAAATCATGTACATTTGCCTAAATGTTTATCACGGGCCTATGAAGTATGGCTCTTATCTTCGATCTGAACAATTCAGCGAACCTCCTCATCGGTCACTATAGTTCCACGTTTTGTCCATGATAGGCTTTTAGTCTGCTTGAATTACGCAAAATGGCAGAGTACCCAGGAGAAATCCAGGAAATTCGAGATGCAGTAACATCATATCGTCCTGGGAGTACGTTGACAAGGCCTGGTGCCGTTATATTCCCTAATACTTTGTTCATCGGTTTGTTTGGGAGGACAGGATGTGGGAAGACCTCTTTAATAAATTCAATGAGATATGCAGCTCAAGGAAAACTTCGAAAGGCGTTTTGGTTGCATGTTGCAGGGCAAGACAAGGGAGAAGGTCATACTATGTATAGAAAGCGCATTGAAATTACCGAGAACATCGCAGTCGTCGACAACCGCGGAATAGATAAACTACATGCCACGGGAGCAATAAAGGAGTTATGCGCCCAGCTTGGTAAGTAGCAAATTATCTTATGAATACAACAATTATGATAGGTAAACGTTTATCAAAAACGTATAATTTTATGTTATCAATACTAAAAATACACTGGGGAATTTCACACACAAAAAACATTTGTTATGTGGAAATATTTGAGATGTCAACACTTTATAACAATAAGCCTTCCTCAACGATGTTATCGTCTCTATTGAACCGGTCGGCCACTGATTTTCTTGGGATATGCCAAACATCCGTCAAGGATGATAAATGTGACCCACTAAATTTGTTCCTTCGATGGGGCGTTCATTCATTTCTGCGGGCGGTGTCAATTGTGATGGAATGACATTGACAGGTTTTCTTGTTTGTTGTTGCTCTGACTGCTTTTAGGGACACGGTTACAAAAACTGTTAACTGATCTCGAAAGTGTACTATGCCCCGAGACAAAACAGAGGCGAACACGAAGGGCATAGTGTAATCTTGAGATCATCGAAGAGATATAACGTTAAACGTGACCCCACAATAAGCATTCAATATCCGTCTTCTATACCGCATATCTCGTGTCAATTTTGTTGTCCTCAAATATGGCTGCCAAAACGTAATTTAATTAAATTTTGTGTATACCACTTATTTATAGTTATAGTTTTCTCTTTTATCATCTTTTCATTTCCATATTTTCTCGAATTACCCCCATGCTATATGCTCTTTTCGTCATTTCCCATGAATACGATAAACTTCTTAGTATTGTTTACTATCGTAAGCTATTGTACCTGAGAACTGTCTTGAAAAAAAAAAGGATAAGAACAGCCAAACTGAGAATAAGATCAAACTCATCATTACTTTAGGATTAAATGAGCTTCTTCATATGAGTGAATTTAAAACTGATGCGCCCGATTTTATTAAGCAGTTTTTGCCCAAGTGCTAACATAATGTATTAACATTAATTGTCAGAAGCAATTGGCAAAAGGCCGCTTAAAAACGAGTTGGGTAGAACCATCTTAGTACCGTCTAATTTCGCTGGTTTAAGGCGGGAATTCATATGGTGGGATTTATTGCCATTTGGACCAATCATTATTTTGTCCATTACTATTTGGTCTGACTGCAATTTTTGTATAATATTATATTATCTAAGCCCATTAAGATGTAATACTCATTTAGCCGAAAAAAATCATTTCGTCCATATCCTAGTTCGTTTAAATTCAGTTGGTCTATTTCCATTTAATCTCTTCCCATTTCGTAAAATAAGCACATGACAGATTTCTTTCATTTCTTAAACGGCGCCACCTGGGGGAGGGAAGAAATACATATAAATGGTATAAAGATAGTTTACAACTAATACATTAAAGTAAAAATACCAAATATACATCTTACTACAATTTTTTTTTTTTTTTTGCAGCAAGCAACACACAATAAAATGAAGGAAAATTTCAACAACAACTGAACAACAACAACAAAAACTTCTTAACTAAAACTATAAACTCTATATAAGATATTGTCAGGGCTAACAGCACGTATACACGCTACAAAATATTTGTTTTAATATATATATAATGTATAAAATATATCATATATAAATAGATATATACATGTAGATACCAAGGGTATAATGCTTTAAGAAAGAAAACTATTATATCCAACCTTCTCTGAGGGCTTTATTTTGGCCTACCTATCTCCACTAACTGAGATACTACATACGTCTAACGAATTGCTCTAGATATTCCAAGATATGTTCTTTTATCCACCACGTACATCATACAGGCGTCAATGCAAGTATACTGTTATTATACTATTGCAGTTCTAGCAATATGCTCCTTCCTTTTATGTCATACTTGAGACTTGTATCCACAATTTCAAGAAATGGATGAGCTCTAATTCCTTGAAATTAAATCAAGGGAAATCGGAGCTGTTGTTTATCGGTTCTAAAACTCTATTAGACAGGGTTAGCTTTCTCTCTATTAAGGTTGATGATGATGTTATTTCTCCGTCTAAATCATGTAGAAATCTTGGAGTTTTATTTGATTCTTTAATGTCCATGTCCGTTCAGATCCCGGCTGTTTGTAGATCTGTCAGGTATCAACTACGTAATTAAGGCATTATCCGGAAGTATTTAGCCCGCTCGGCCACAGAAAGAATAGTTCCTGCCTTTATTTCGTCTCGACTTGATTTTGGTAATGCACTTTTGTTTCAGCTGCCACAATTTTAACTTTCACGGTTACAAAAATTACAACATTCGGCAGCCTGTATTGTTACCCTTACCAGACGTACTTGTCACATTACTCCTGTTGTGTCTTCACTACATTGGTTACCTGTTGAATCCCGTGTTGTATTTAAATTAGTATTGCTTGTTTTTCACTGTATACATGGATCTGCCCCAGAGTACAATTTTAATTTGTTGATGCCTTATAATCCTCCCAGACGCTTTTCAATTGCTTGTTGTTCCGAAAACTAAGAAATCTTGGGCGATCGGTCATTTGCACACGCTGCACCTCACCTAAAGAATCAATTACCACAACATATTCGTTATATTTCAAGTGTAGATTGCTTTAAACATGCCCTCAAAACTCAATTGATTAAAGCGGCTTTCCAGTAGATTTACACTGTAGGTCATACCGGTGGAATAATTATTTTTACCCCAATTTATGGAAGGATTTTGACATTTGATTTCTTCCTAATAGATCTAAATAGTTGTGTATTATACATTCTCAGATTTTAATGAACAATAATTGGCGAGTGTTTGTTTTGCGTGACTGCTAAAGTATGTGTGTGCTGCTATGCTAATCAACTAGGAGACCTACGTCCCAACAAAAAAGGTACTAATATAGCAGATCGACACAGTTTTGACCCTGGGGCCTCACAATATAGAGGCCATTGCTTAGCCATTGAATCATAACTGTACGCAGCGGGGGATAGGGTACGTCGCCGCCCCCACACTTACAAAACCAAAGAAAATGCAAAAAATTATCAATAATTCATTACATTTTCCCCCGGTCCCCAACAGGAAAACTTCCTCTGTGATCCATGCATTATGGTTTAAGGCATGCCCACATAGAGGTTTTTGTTCTATGTTAGGGGTCGGGACAGAGAGAGAGAGAGAAGGAAAAGAAGGGAAATGGAAACAGGAGAGAACGGGAAAGAAAGAAGAGGAAGAAGAAAAGAAAAGGGGGAAGGAGATCGGGGGCAAAAGCCCCCCCCCCCCCCCGCAAAGAAAGAGAGAGAGAGAGAGAGGTTTACCGGGGGAGGCAAGGGCCTTTCGGCCTCCCCCGATCTCCTTCTTGTCTTCTTCCTCTTCTTTCTTTCCCTTTCTCTCCTCTTTCCATTCCCCTTCTTTCCCCTCTCTCTCTCTCTCTCTCTCTTTTTCGGGGGGGGGGGGGGGTTGCAAGGCTTCTTCTGAATAAGCATGTTTTGCCTGACTGTAAATTTGGGCACTTTTTTATTGTCCAAGAAACGGAAAAAAGTATGATTTACAAAAAGTGAGGACAAATACAATTCGATTTGTATCGACACCCCTCCCCCGACCCACGGGCTCGTCGCCCCTGAATACCAACACCATCATCAACAACAACAGAAACAAAACAATAATGATAATATTTGGCATATAAGTTATATCAGAGCGTGTGAACGAAGATTTTTAGCTCTTAAGCGCATGCACGATACCATAACTTATACGAGAAGTCTGCAAAATGTTGGACTGAGAGCATAGAGACGGTACTGAGCGACGATGTCGACATCGAAGCCCTTTCCGATGCCTGATGTGATCCAAATTCAGGTGGAAAATGCAACATATGATCATGATTAAAATTAGTAAACAATTGGGCTAAAGTTCCCTTATTTAGAATGGATATTAAACTGCTACAAAAATGGATACGGAAGTACACTAGCGCCCATAAATCATGGTAAAATCGTCTCGTCATCCTCGTCTTCAAGGGGCTGGATTGTTTACCGCTAGAATAGACAGACCGAGTAAGCAAGGACAAATACAATTGACGACGTAATTGGCGACGAAACCAGCCAGGCGTGAGTCTAGTCGTGAATTTTATCGCCAATTATTCACGACGAAATTGACGATATCGTGAATTTCGTCGCCAATTTCATCGTGAATAATTTGCAATTTCGTATAGTGACGACGTCGTGAATTTCGTCGCCAATTTTGTCGTGAATAATTCGCGATTTGGTCTGTTCGCGATGTCCTTTCAGGGCCACCATAGAAACGCTAATTGCTTATGCCTATTGTGCGATGCGGATTACGTGCACGCACGAAGGCTTTTAGATTTGTGTTAAGCGTTTAATGTTGTTTCGATTTCGCGTGCTTCATTATAACGTTACATTGGAGTTTTCTGAGAAAATTGCGATATTTTTTTATCGACCTCGTCAGTTTTGATCATGGCTCCTCCCCGTCAAAAAGTACCGTACTTAGATCCAGATTTTGTGCGGGAAATGGTTTTAGAGCAGTCCGGAGCTTTGCGGGCAGATTCAGACTCTGATTCACCGAGCGACAGTGATACTAGTGATACAGACAGTGAAAGTGACTACGGTCCCACACATGACAATCCTCCTGAAAATTCTAAATATTTTAACGAGTCTATGTTTGATGACATTGCTTCTGATCTTCTCGTGTTAAAAAATGTACATAATATGCCATTTTGTCTTTTAGGAGATTTTAATGCAAGCACAGGTGTTGACAATGAAATCTCTGGTTATTCTGAAATTGAGGATTGCATCAACAGTCATTATGTGAATGATTATATAGATACTGAGGATTTCCAGACTTGTAACATAAGGTTGAGAAGATTCAAAAGCGACGCTGTTATTAATAACCACGGCAAAAAATGTCTTGAACTATGTAGACATTTTAAACTGATTTTTGCAAAAGGTCGTGTAGGCGTGGATAAACAAGGTGATTTTACATGTGCTAACACAAGTATCATTGATTATTGTGCCGCATCGCTCGAATTTTTCCATTTTCTTAATAATTTTGCGGTTGATATATTTGACCCTTTTTTGTCTGATAAACATAATCCCATTGTATTAAGATTGAATAGCGAAAGTAGTTATGAAAAATGTAAAAGTGAAAGAAAGGTGAAAAAAAGTTTCGGGATCAACGACGAAAATTAAATGGAGTGTAATTTCTGCTAAAGATTTTGTTGATAGCATCGATCAAATTCTAGTTAAAAATATACATTAAGTTGTCGATCGTTTGGAGGGTCACGACATTCAGATTGATCAGGAATCAATCGATAATGTAGCTTGTTTATTACAAAATATTTACATTACGGCGGCCAAAAAAAGTGGAATGGTAAAAACCTATGGAAATCATAAACCTTGTTAATCTGGTCGAAAGCGGAAACCATGGTTTGATGCAAATTGTGCTTGGTTAAGGGTTCAGTATTTTCATCTTAAAAATCTTAGGAAGATTGATAAATCTGATAGTATTGAAAAGGAATATACCAAAGTTAAGAAAATGTATAACAAATGTATTCGTTCAGCTCAAAACAACTTTGATATAAAAATCCACAGTGAATTAAGAAATCTTAAAATCAATCAACCACAAGCATATTGGAAAATTATTAATTCAGCTAACGGTTTAAGTGATGAAAAAAACCCAATTGAAATTCATTCTCTTGAACAACACTTTCGTAGTCTGAGCCAAAATCAAAGAGATAATGCAAATAAATTAGAACCTGACCAAATTCTTTCGAACAATCAATGTATCAATCGTTCTATAAGCAGGGAAGAAGTAACACGTCAAATAAATAGGCTGAAAAACGGTAAGGCACATGGCGATGATTTAGTTCTAAATGAACTTTTGAGGTGTGTGGCACATAGTCCGTTTTATCAGTAATCGTTAGGTTACTGATCGAATTATAGACCGCTCCGCCGGTCCTCCCGTAAAGTATAAAAGACCCTTGCTTACAATATTTTTATCACCTGACGAAGTATCGCAGTAGCATACGAAACGTCGTGATCATTTAGATTCCTTATTGACCACATTGCGAGACAAACGAATATTACTAGCGATATTATTTTCGAATCGTTAGGTTATTTAACATTGTATTTTAAAGTGGAATTGTACCATCTGAATGGACAATAGGGTAAATCCACCCTCTTTATAAGAAGAAAGGAAATCCTAATGATCCGAACAACTATAGAGGAATAACATTGCTTAGTTGTCTTGGCAAGCTATTTACAGCAGTCTTGAATGAGCGACTTACGTCTTATCTCGAAGATAATGAATTGCTAGGTGATGAACAGGCTGGTTTTCGAAATGGTCATTCAACGCTTGATCACATTTTTGTTCTCCATTCAGTGATCGATTTATATCTCTCTTCAAAAGAAAGGGTTTATTGTGCATTCATTGACTACAAGAAGGCATTTGATTTGGTTGACAGGAGTTCTCTTTGGAATGTTGATGGTAAGTTTTTCAATGTAATTAAGCATATATATGCTCAGGCTAAGTCATGTGTAATTTCTGGCACAGAAAAGTCTTCTTTATTTGATTGTAACATTGGTGTGCGACAAGGAGAAAAATTATCTCCTATACTATTTGCCCTTTTTTTAAATGACTTCAAACAATTCATTTGCGAAAAGTTTGGAGGGATAACTATTCTTCCTGACAGGATTGATGCAGCTGCGTATCAAAATGGTATAGAGGTATATATCGGGATTTGTTACATTAATGTATGCAGACGATACAATAGCTCTTGCAAAAACTGAAAGTGATCTTCAGCTTGCTCTTGATGCAGTATCTGATTACTGTAAAAAAAAAAAAATGGTTTCTTCAAGTTAACACAGCTAAAACCAAAGTTGTTGTATTTTCTCGTGGTAAAGTTCGAAAAATTCCTATACTTAAATTTGATGATGATATTGTAGAAGTTGTCGATGAATACGTCTATCTTGGAACTACTTTTAACTACAACAACAAATTTCATAAAGCAAAAATTAAGCAACTTAATAAAGCTAATAATAATCCTTTTCTTATATAGCGCTCAATACACCTATCCAACGATGTGCCTAAGCGCTTTACAGATTTATATTATTACCCCGGTCATCGGATTCAGGCTTACCCGCACACAATGACGAGCAATGTATAGTCTATTATCTAAAACTTACTAACTGCACTTACCTATTGATATCCTCTTGGAATTGTTTGATCAACTTGTGTTGCCTATTCTGCTCTATGGAAGTGAGGATTTGAAGTGCTACCTGATCTTGAAATTTTCCACATGAAATTTTGTAAGCAAGCCCTTTTTGTCAACAAAACAACTGCAAATTGTATGGTATTTGGTGAATTGGGGATGCTTAAACTTGAAAAATATATCGAAAGCAGAATGATAAACTTCGGTTCATGGCCAGAATAATCAAAATCTGAGCTCAGGTTTCGTACCTCTATTCACGAAACTATATTGAAATCGGGGCAATAATAGCAATTTCAAAGTGTTGTTGAGCTTCGAGTCTACTCACACCATGGACCTA
This sequence comes from Strongylocentrotus droebachiensis, assembly GCA_035222895.1. Classification (NCBI taxonomy): domain Eukaryota; kingdom Metazoa; phylum Echinodermata; class Echinoidea; order Camarodonta; family Strongylocentrotidae; genus Strongylocentrotus; species Strongylocentrotus droebachiensis. Next base: position 59,290 of record JAVYIG010005745.1, read on the forward strand.
CTACATGCTCACACACTCAGTCACAACTCCGACAGCAGCTCTCAGCTGCAGTGGCACTGCACTATTATACAACAGGCCATAGAGGTTTTATATGTCTATTTTGTTTGGATTTCGTAACCACCATCTAGGGATTTTGTTTCCTTTCGTATAACGAAGTAGTATGACCCTCTAAACAACATATATTTTTCACAAGCTCAATTATTGCACATTAATGAGTTATCATGATTTTAAGGGGTTTTATAATTATGTTTGTCGCCCTCTTGAGTCCAAAAATGGAAAATTAGACAAAAGGTGTGTCTTTCAACTCCTCTTTTTGATATGTGAGGGATAATATGATGTGAATCCATATTGAAAACCTAGCTTCAAGCCCTACTTCAAATAAAGTATAATGTAAACTATGATTTACATCCTTTTCGAGAGACACTCAAAGTGTATTTTCCCCTTGCTTTACTGCAAATGTTTTTACTTTATATACAGGGTAACATTACTTCTCAAATTCTACTTCACTAACATCTCATGGAACATGATATTAAAAGGAAATGATATAATAATGATAACAATATCAAGAATATATTATAATGATCTTATTAGGTGATACGTAACGAAGTCTACGTATCACCTATTGATTTCGTCAAGATTTTCTTTATTTGTTTTATTTTTTATTTTATTCTTCCTCGAATTTGTTCGCAGGATATCTCAAGATTGAATAAAGCCATTATCATGAAACTTGCATTGATGATAGATCTTAGTCTAACTTAGAACTGCGTGACTTTTTAGAGAGTCAAAGTTATCGTGACGTCATCCAGGCGCCATTTTGTGAAAATCAACTCATGATCATATCTTCATAACGGAAGGTAATTTCTCATTCATATTTATCATGATTAAATTCAATATCCGTCCGGTCAATTTCAGGTCAATAAATGCGCGCAAAAATGCGCGTACGCTTTTGTCCGCGCGTTTACGCGCGCGAAAAAAATTAAAATGCTCCAAATCATCCCAATTTTTGTTTACATACGTTTCAGGCCATATGGAGCATTTGATAAACAAATTACGCACACGCGCATGCGCGCGCGTTTTCGCGCGTACTGGCATTTTGCAATATAGAATCGCCGAATTGTTTCTGTCATCACATTGGTACATTTTTCCAAGCATTTTGATAACTTGTTCACCTTTTAATAACGCAATGAGCGTCCGTCAAAGTTGACAGCACGCGCGGATTTGCGTTATCTTTATCCACAATACATGGGTAAAAACATGCCTATATAAAATTCATTGTAACTCTTCAGAATAGATAGAAACTCCCAATATTTTTTCATATGTGGATAGATTATGAAATGGAAATATGATTTCATGTCTCATTTGACCCTTAATTAACTCATGATGTCATCATAATGGCCTCCGAACTCGAAATTCAAATTTGCATATTATGACGTTTGCATATTTTTGGAAAATTGATTATATCTCTGTAAATATCAATTGTTTTTCTTCCAAATTTTGATTTGTTCTAGCTGAGATAATTTTCTACAAATCCAGTGTCCACAATTTTCCAGTTTGACAAAGTTATCATGGCGTATTTTTGCGATTAAAGGAGGCATGTCAATTTTTCACATTTTGCATGTATTGTCTATAGGACATGACTATTTCTCAAAACTGGATTCTACATTTCCGTCTTTCGCGAGCAACATCTCCGTTGTTTTAACTTTGTTTTCGATGAGCTTCGGGTATGTTGTAGCTGAGACAATAAACTATCTCCAATGTGCACTTTATTTTTCGATCATACGCCGGGAACATGCTCATATTTTACTAACAAAGTGGGATTCGAGAATTCCATTTTCCGTTTACGTGTAATCGCTATGGGAAATGTTGTGGTATATCGGTAACGCACTTGACTTCCGACCTTGAGCTCCCGGGTTCGAGTCCGGGTGTCTCCAACAATTTTTGTCTTCACTTTTTTTTCTTGTTGACCTTTCACTGTCCATCTCCTTTGATTATTAAAACACGTAGAATCGCAAATATAATATATATAATGTAATAGACAACCCTATTTACTTCATTGTTACCCTATTTTCACTTAATCCATTACTTTTTGCGTGTAATCCCTATGGGAGATGATGTTTTCTCAAATATGGATTCTACATTCCTGTCTTTTGCGAGCAATATCGCCGTTATTTCTGCTTGGATTTTGTTGATTTTTTAGTATGTTGTAGCTAAGACTATGTGCTTTTTAAATCATTCCTCATTTTTTCAATAAGATGTCAGGATCCCGCTCATGATCATCATTATCATAATGATGATAATCATTTATCAATTAAATTTTCATTTCTTTGAATAAGATAAGATCGTCAAAATGTGTTCTTCATGATGTAAATTAGAGTCAAAGGTGTAACTGGTTACTGCGCAGGGTCAATGGTCATATATTGTTTCAATCTATCTTCCCTAGATCCATAATGATCAAGAGGACACAATTTAAACTTGACATATGGATAGATCTTAATGGGAGAAGCAATTCATAAAATAATATGATATCGTGTAATGCATTCTTTATTATGTAAACCATTAGCATACGTATCACCTAATTCGTCAAAGTGACGAATTAAAGTCTAGTTATTATTATAATTATTGGTATTTAAATTTTTAGAGAAACAAGGTACAGATGTAATATTCTTACAGGAAACTTTTTTCACTAAAGATCTAGATGATACTGTAAAAAGGGAATGGAATGGTATTACTCTCCATTCATTTGGAAGTAATCACAGCAGAGGTGTTTCAATTCTCGTGAAAAAGAATGCTCAAATACCAGTTAATTTGATTTACTCATCGGATGATGGAAGGGTATTGATGATAAATACTGAAATAGATAATAAAAAGGTAACTCTGATAAATATATACGCTCCTACAGAGAAGAAGAATAAAGAATCTTTTTTCTTAAAAATGGAAAAGATTTTAATTCAGTATGATGGTAGGCCTACTGGCTCACATGTTTTAATCGCAGGGGGTGATTTCAATTGTGTTAACAATCCACGTCTTGACGTGATGGGAAATAAGTCAGTTTATAAACAACCAACAAACTATAGGCAGTTTGTTAAAAAGTTTAAGATGATTGATGTATGGAGAAAGATAAACAAAACTAAGAAACAATATACATATAGAAGTAAGTATTTGAATATGTCATCGAGAATAGATTACTGGCTTGTGCAAGTAGACTATGTTGACTATATCAATAATGTGTCAATTAAACCAGTCTCCATGTGTCCAGACCACTGTGCTGTTACTATGACAATAACTTTATCATGTAATAATGTCCGTGGTTCCTCGTATTGGAAAATGAATAATTCGCTCCTGAAAAGTGATGTTTATAAAGATGGTATAAAAGACGTTATTCGTCGTACAAAAAATGAATTCAGATCAAAGCTTGATCTGCAGTATGCATGGGACCTATGTAAGTTAAGGATTAAAAAATATACTATATCTTTTGCTAAGAAGCTCAGAAAAACTGAAAAAGAAGAGCTAAACTCCTTAGAAAAAAAACTGAATGAACTACATGAACGAATATGTGCAGGCGATGATGAGCTTGAAGAGCAAATGGCAAATGTTCAGAGAAGGATTAATAGGTACTACAAAAAGGAATGCGATGGTGCAAAGGTTAGGTCTAGAGTTATTCATTTTGAAAACAGTGAAAACAATTCTTCATATTTTTTAAATTTAGAACATAGAAATGGTGCGAGAAAGTATATATCTGGAATTAGAATAGGCAGAAAATTAGAAACTGATAACCGTAAAATTATAAAATTTGTAGAAAAGTTTTATTCTTGCTTATACACAACAAGAAGCCCAGATCAGACAGTAATCGAAACATATCTTAAGAAAATAAATAATCCCACTTTATCTGGTAGTGAAGCCGAAGAATGTGAGGGATTAATTTCAATTCAAGATGCAACAAATGCTCTAAAAGGGATGAATATTAATAAAGCTCCTGGTATAGATGGCCTAACGGTGGAGTTTTTTAAGGAATTCTGGGTTGAAATACAAGATCTTGTTTTAGACAGCTTCAATGAAAGTTATAACAAGGGTAAGCTTAGCTATTTACAAAGGAAAGGAGTCATTACTCTGCTATTCAAAGGTGGTGATGCGCTGGAATTAGGAAATTGGCGACCCATTACATTACTTAATACCGATTATAAAATACTTGCAACTGTGTTGGCAAACAGGCTACAAAAAGTTTTAACACACTTAATTAGTGAAGATCAAGTAGGGTATCTTAAAGGCAGGAGTGGCATTAATAATGCCAGATTAATTCAAGATATGATAGATTATAGTGCATTTAATAAGATTGATGGTGCCATCATATTTGCCGATTTTAAAAAGGCTTTTGATACTATAGAATGGAAATTTGTTGATACATGTTTGAAGAGCTATGGTTTTAATGATAACTTCAGGAAATGGATCTCGGTGATGTATTGTGATCCTCATCTTAATATCTTAATGAACGGTTGGTTGACAAAAGATATACAACCATCTAGAGGTATAAGACAGGGGTGTCCCCTATCTGCATTATTATTTATCCTTAGCATTGAAGCTCTTGCAAATGAGATTAGACAAAATAACAATGTCATAGGCTTGAGTGTTGGTTGTAATGAAAAAACATTTAAAATAGTACAATTAGCAGATGACATGACACTATTTGTTCGTACAGTTATGTCAGGTAATACAGCTATAAAGATTATTAGAAAATTTGAAAAGTATTCTGGAATTCAACTAAATGAAAACAAGACAAAAGCACTTTGGTTGGGAACTAACAATCCAACAAATACTATTGGAAATATGTTATGGGAAGATGTTTATGTTAAGTCACTTGGTATTTATTTTTGTAAAAATAAAGATATAGGCTTAGAAATGAACTGGTCTGAAGAGAGGATATTAAAAATAAAACAGCTGTTAAATCTTTGGAAACAGAGAAATCTCACGCTTAAAGGAAAAATAATGATATTAAAATCATTGATAATGTCGAAAATCATTTATACTTCACAAGTTTTGTCTTGTCCTAAAGAGATAATTAAAGAGCTCGATAAGTTATTTTTTGATTTCCTTTGGAAAGGGAGACCTGCAAAGGTTAAAAGGTCAAATGTATTGAATAGTATTCAAGAAGGTGGTTTAGATATGTTAGATGTTCAAACAAAGGTGGCATCGTTAAATATAAATTGGTTTTGTAAATATCTAAGCGATGAATTAAATGCAGGTTGCAAATGTATGTTTGACTATTGGTTTGAGAAAATTGGTGGTATAAAGGTTATAATGAATTGTAAATATAGTATAAAAAACGCAAATTTTCTGGAGAACAAGATGCCTCATTTCTACTATAATTTAATTATGACATTTTTCTTGTATCGATCATGTACCTTGGGCAGTTATCGTAGAGAAATGATTTGGCTGAATACAAATGTAACGTATAAAAGGAAAATGCTTTTTTATAGGAATTGGATAAATTCTGACATTTTGTTTGTTGGGGATTTAATGGATGGTAAAGGTTTTCTACCAGTTAATGAGTTAAGTGCGAAAATATTATTTAAGGATGGAAGGTGGTATAGCCAATATGCACGTATTAGAAGAGCGATTCAATCACTCGGGAATATGTTAGTACTTGCAGATATGAATGTAGAACATAGAGAGTATATGAAATTTAGACCCACAGCGTTTGTATATAATGATATAAAATTGATTGAGGATATGATTTCAGTTAGACAGTTGACAGTTAAAAGAATATATCAAGAGTTAATTAAAACAAAAATCGAAAAATCTAGAGCGGAGGAATTTTGGCGTAATACTTTGGAAGTTGAATATATACCTGTATGGTCGGATGTTTGGTTATTTAAGTTAAAAAATATAAAAGACAGCTTACTAATTAATTTCAATTTCAAATTCATGTATAATATTTTATCAATACCATATAACTTGTTTAAATGGAAAGTTAATGCCAATGATAAATGTTATTACTGTAATCAGACAGGTGATTGTATGCACATGTTCTTTTTTTGTAACGAAGTAAGTATGTTTTGGAATGAAGTTGAAAGGACTATAAAGAAATATTTCATGTGTAATTTTAATTTCAAACCATGTCATCTATTGTTTGGTATTGATTTTAATTCAAAGAAGGAAAACGATGTTGATATTATTTTGAATTATGCACTTTTTACTGTTTACAAAAGTTTTGTTGGAAAAGAATTTAAAAAGAAAACAACTATAAAGAGACTTCTTCATATTTTTGTTTACCTATTAAGTTATCGTTTACAAATAGAAGAAAATATTAGAAAACCATGTATATCCCTCCAGAAATGGAGGCGAATGCTAAAAATGTGAATATGCTTATATTATTATGAAGAAAAGAATAAAGAAGACCTGAAATGGTTATTTTACAAAAAAAAAAAAAATATATAATTATTGCAATCAATCCTAATTGATATTATTATCCCCTTTATTACATCGATACACGCTCATCTCAACTTTCTTTTTAAAATTGTTTTTCCTCTGTCATCCCTCTTTCGCATTGTATCTTTCCATAGCCCCCACACTCCTCTCTCTCTATCTCTCTTACAAAGTCTCTCCTTTAAACATAGTGTATCTAACACAATTACTAAAGTATAAGTATCCACACATGTAAACAGGTGACATTGTATTCAAATTCTATAATATCGATACCAATCTGCAGCATCAGAATATGAGTAACTTGATCATGTGAGACATGAAATTGATGATAATGATGTAAAGGAAAACAAAGTAATTATTTTCCAACGGGTCTAAAATTATGTACTAAAAATTACAATGCACACCTTTTCATTTAAATATTTATAATACCTTTAGTATAACAGGAGCTCTTGGAGCGCAAGAGAATAACATAGTTTCTGCACTTTATAAATCAATATTATATCATATTTATGAGATAGTATGTCATGAAAATTTATTTTCTATTTATTTAAAATCAATATAAAAAAGTTAAAAAGCATCTACTGAGTAACAGATATCCTTTTTCTCTTGTATCATCAATCGATATTTATACTTTTTTTCTCAAAAAGTCGCAAAAAGCAATTTATTGTAAATATATATAGTTCTACAAAGTTTAAATGAAACTGACTAGTCCTCTATTGGGACATACATCACATGTACTAATATTACATTAGATTCCAGTAATGTACCATGTTAATAACAAAACAGCAAAACATCCAAAACAGCGAGACAAAAAAGACTATATCTAAACAGAAAAAAGGCGATACTCTGGTAATTACTTTTACAAAACATATATTTTCTTACAGTTGGTGAGTTGTACATGTGAATTCTACTACAGTGGAAACTGTATACATATATTTATAACAAACACTGGCATACTGATGGGGGGGGGGGGGAAATAAAATACATACATGGTTCATTTCTAAGTTGATACCACTGATTTACAAATTTTGCTGAAAAGACATGATTTTCCAGTTTTTATATATTTTCATTCACTTGCCCCCCCCCCCCCCCTCCCCGCTCATTTTTGCTCATTACGCCACTGATAACAAAATTTCTACTTTTGTCGGTCCCTATATTGTTTATTTGCTACTGATATCCTGTCATCTAACTGTATGCACGCTATCGTTATAGTGCTTTGTCCATGCGAGAGAGCCATCGCTTGAGTGCCATGTGCGTGCAAGGGCGCATTCGTAATAGCAGTTATTGTTCATTGTCATTGAACGCGTTAATCAGATTATCTCCAAAACAACCTGGTACGGGGGATTTGGGGCTTGGCACAATGGGGATTAGCCCTGTGGCATGAGAAGAGTTAACAAGCAAAATTTCCTGGTCCCAATGATCTTGCTAAAAACAGTTTTCACTGTAATTGTAAACATGATGACTATTGATTTTCTATGACAGGTCAAAGAAATAAAATTGACCGTCTAAAATTGTCCATCTTTCCTTATAATCAGCAATAACAATGCTTTTACGCCTTGCTATCCACAAAACTTAAAGGTAAATGAAAATGTGGATTATCTTGCTAAGTTGCTAGACAATTTGTTTTTCTATTAACTTGATGATATATAAACTATCTACAGGAAAGCTACAAACAAAATGTGGGAATACTTTATAAAAAAACTGTATGCGGGAACTTGACCAGAAGTGCCATCAAAATAATGAATATTCAATTATTAAAATATGTACATATAACTAAAGAACGTTATCCTTTTCGTTTTCTTAACACACTTGAATAGATGGAATTATGGTCACATGCCACACAGTCCATGTCTTGGATTTGAAGAACAAGTCCCAGAAGATGTCCCGTATTCTTGTTATCTTTGGCTTCCTGCAGAAAATTTGCTGCCTCTATGGTTGAGCATTTGGTCAGCCCTTCTTTTCTTCGTTGCATGGGTACTCTGCAGGTGATAGTCTTGTCCTTTTTAAAGGACACATATGCTTGGTAGTACATGCTTCGATCTTGCTTGTCACCCCTTTGGGTCTACACATACCCATGCTCGATCGTAGTCTACGTTTTTTGAGAGGTTGATGACTGTCCTCATTTATGTCATCTAGAATGTCTATGGTGTTGGCTGGTTGATCAGTAGATGCTAAACAAAAGAAAAGAGACAACAGAAAAACAAATTAGAATTTTTCACAAGTTTACATGAAAGTTATCTACCGTACTCTCAGATCCTCATTACGGTAGATACATGTAACTTCACACAGGCGCGCGCTTGCCCGCAACCCACCATCAGTTGCACTTGTAATGTGCAGAGGTTTGACGTGAAACCTGTGAAAAAGTGTACACATGTAGGCCTACTATTATGAACGTTTTTCCGAAATATTAAGGCTGTGCATAACCGTGTAATGAGGTACTCCAGTACACTCCCATGCTTACAGTCGATTACTCAAATACTCGGACGCCATACATACTAAGGTAAAAGTATCCCAGGTCCGTCTTCGAGAACTCCCGCGATTTTACTTCGAATTGCAGTTGAAGGCACCGATTTAATAATAATAATAATAGTAAACAATGCCGTTTTTAAAACCAAAGGTGACAGACTGCTTTTTCTCCGAGTCCAAACAGAAATCCGGACATTTGGTCCCAGTTTCTGAGTGGTGAGTTGACAGTTATTGAGCTGGGAAACATTTTTACCCACGGTACCACCATGCCGGCGCTCTTCCCGCCGGGCACGGGTTAGCGTCGGCCTGGACAGTGCCAGGTGCCGGTGACGCGCACACAAAAAATGGCGGCCGATTATTCCAGTACGAGAAAGTGAGCAGGGTAGTGAGCACATTTTTTTTTTTTTTTTGGTCCTCGAATTTTTTTCAATTTGCACCCCCCCCCCCCTTGAGCGGGCCCCCCCCCCCCCCCCCTGGATCCGCCACTGTTCCTAACTGAAAGGTTACAACGTGTTGTAGATGGAGAGTCATCTGAATGGGTTCTAGTCACCTCTGGGGTACTGCAGGGCACAGTTCTCGGCCCACTTCTGTTTATATCCTTCATCAATGACATAGTAGATGGGATCTCTTCCTAAATCCGACTCTTTGCTGATGATTGTCCTCTATACCGTCCGATCACTGATGTCACTGATAGCCAAGCCCTACAACAAGATCTCAACAGGCTGCATTCATGGGCTAACACATGGCAGATGAAATTGAACACTGAGAAATGCTACCACATCACATTCTCCCTACGTCGGAAAGCCGTCACCACGACATACATGCTAGGAGACACTCCTCTTGCGTTGGTAACAGATCTCCGGTATCTAGGACCGACTTTCTCATCCAACTTGTCCTGGCAAGGCCACATGAACAACATCACATCCCGAGCCAATCGGATGCTGGGACTAGTCAGCAGAAATCTCCGCAAAACCTCACAAAAGATCCGCCAACAAGCCTACTTCTCTCTTGTTAGACCTCATCTGGAATACTGTTGCTCGGTCTGGAACCCTCACACAAACAAGCATATATCCAAAATCGAGGCAGTACAAAGGCGAGCAGCAAGATTCACCCTCCAGAGATATCGTCGTATGGCCAGTGTCTCGGCCATGATTCAACATCTGAAATGGGAGAGCCTGGAGAGGAGAAGAAATGCTGCAAGCCTCCACCTCATGTACAAGATCCAAAACAACATAGTAGCCATCAATGCACACCATTACACAGCACCCATGATTGCCAGCAACACACGACAGTATCACTCAAAGAAGTTGCTGGCTATCCCATCCCGCACCCAACTCTACCAGAACTCATTTTTCCCTCGGACAGTAACTGCGTGGAATGCACTTTCAAAGATCACCCTTGACGCTACTTCACTGGAGGGCTTCAAGGGAGCGCTTCCACCCAGTATCTAGACCAATAACTAGATAGCTCATTCCTCATCACTACATCCTGACTTATGGATCCTGCTGAGTATCGTCGTAGAAGTAGAAGTAGAAGTAAATACGATTCAGATATCATTTGTATCCCTTTTAAATTTATTTATGAATTAATGTGCGAGAAAAAAACGTGTGAAAAGTAATAGTATTAATAATACATTTATTTCATTATTGTCATGAAATTTGGTACCCACCCTTTTTGGTGGTCACAAAATGGAAGAATTTAGCATCACAGCAGCCTGTGTATATACGTGTATGTACTCAAGGCAGTTTTCAACTGAACTTTCAGTCTCCGTGATTTTCTCAGATTTTCCTGTGAAATCTTTACTTTGAAGAATGATTATCAAACTTCAGTAAACATGGACCGAATAATCACAAAGTAAGCCCTGCTTTTATACCTCTATTCACGTAAACGATATAAAAATCAAGGCAATCATGATAGAATCAAACTGGAATCGACTTTGCATGCATGTGACATGAACGTAGAATCGTCGCATACACGCACACGAAAAGCCGTGGGGTGGCGGTGGGTGTAGGCAGGCGCGGAACCAGGATTTCTTAGGGGGGGGGGGGGCCCACCTTTTTTTTTTTTTTTTGCTCCCGAAAATTTGAAAACCGCGCAGGCCGAAAAGTAGTAGTTACATTTTTATTTTTGTTTGCCCTCAAAAATTTATAAATGTGCACACCCCCCCCCCCCCCACTCTTGAGCGCCAGGGGGGGGGGGGCGTGCACTCCCCCCCCCCCTAGATCCGCCACTAGATCCGCCGGGGGTAGGGTTGTAAATAGATATAGATACTTGCTAAATTAAAACCATCAAGAACTGTATTTGCACAATAGAGCAAACCATAAGTTCCACATCCAACTTTATTTGCCATTTAAAGGATCCCGATTCAACTCTAGTTATTCTTTAAGCGTTGCATAAAGTAGAGTTGCATAGTGTGGCATACCGACTATGCCAAAATTAGACTGCGTATTAATGACAAAACATATTGAGCGCCAGGGGGGGGGGGGGGGTAGTAGTTACATTTTTTTGTTTGCCCTCGAAAATTTAAAAATTTGCCCCCCAACCCTTGAGCGCCAGGGGGGGGGGGGGGGGAGGTCCAACCCCCCAAAAAGGTAAAAATCACGTTTTTTTCCCAAGGGGGAAGGGGGGTGGGCCCCCCCGCCCCCCCCCCCCCCCCCCCCCCCCCCCTAGATCCGCCACTAGATCCGCCGGGGGTAGGGTTGTTAATAGATATAGAGACTTGCTAAATTAAAAACATCAAGAACTGTATTTGCAAAACAGAGCAAACCATAAGTTCCACATCCAACTTTATTTGCCATTTAAAGGATATCGATTCAACTCTTGTTATTCTTTAAGCGTTGCATAAAGTAGAGTTGCATAGTGTGGCATACCGACTATGCCAAAATTAGGCTACGTATTAATGACAAAACAAAATATTGCTTCGGCGTAGTCCCGGCTTAATTTATGAAGAGGCAGGCATACGATGGCGAATTACTTACCCTGTGCATAGGCACCGCGTACCTACGGCTTATGCAATTTGCGTACCTACGCGTACAATTGCGTATAACAGGCGTCTGCTTGCGTACTTTATGTAGGCCTGGTTTACAGGTTTGATTACGGTTGCTTACGGTTGCTTACGGTTGCTTACTGCATATGACGTGCCAGTGTCACAAATAAGGTATTACAAATATGCTCATCTAAGCGTAATTAAATGCCTAAAACACCGGAGTTTTCGGGGGTTCAGCACCTAGAAACCCATGGACGCCACGCCAATATACACTTAACTCGCTTAGATCTACCTGATCAACCCCCCCCCCCCCCCCCCACCCCACTTCGAAAAGCGTTTCTTGGGGCCTGCATGTAACATGAAAGAATGGTGACTCTAAGAATGTCTCTAGCTCACATAGTCAAGTTCCGACAGCACCGCAGCTGCAGTTGCACTGCACTGTACTGTACGTGTGTTGACTCAAGGCAGCTTGCGACTGAACTGTTAGTCACGATGATTTTCTTGTGAAAGCTTTACTTTGAAAAATGATCATCAAAATTCAGTAACAATGGCCAGAATAATTACCAAAAAAGCTTTGATTTCATACCTCTATTCAAGAAAACTATATAAAAATCGCGGCAATCATGATGGAGATAGGTCTACCTCTAATATCTAAGTTTGGACGTGGATGGGAAGCCCGTGTATCTCTCTGGCTTGCGTGTGCAGTGCCTACAAAGCATATCATACAGCAATATGTCTAACGCAGGGTAAGCCATACACGTTGCATTGTGCATTTGCTACATCACGTTAAGTGAGTGGATGTTCATTTGCCGTGTATCTCTTTGTGCTGCGTGACACTGTACGGATTATGTAGCTTGTTGGGCATCGATCGTTGAATATGCAGGACCCGTGAAAAATCCACGAGATTCTAGGGGGGGGGGGGGGCTAAATAGATTTTTTTTTTTTATTCGTTTCTCTGAAAGAAAAATTATACATTTATAACATTGTATACAAAATAAAAAAATAATTGAACATAGGTTTTTATAAATTTGCCAATGATCTTTTACATTTACATACAAAAGTTACCTCTTCATTTTCCTTTAGTGACAAAAATATAATAATTATATATATATAAAAAGAGAAAAGCTACAAAACACCTACTACCCCCCCCCCCCGCCCCATACAACATTTAAACACATAACAAGTACAACAGTATACAAAACACACACCAACATAGAACGAACAAACAAACAAAAGTATAGGGGAAAAGAAGAAAAAAAAAAAGAGAGAGAAGAGAGGAGGGTCAGGAAGTTGTATATTGAGAAAGAAAAAAAAATGAAAACATTTATTCTAAACTTTCCAAAGCTTCCCATTTCCTTAAATGAATTGAAAGTGTGTCTCTTTCCATTGAAAGTTTTTTCTCTTCATTTCTATTTTCCAACAATCTATATTCTATTTCTTTTGCTTTTGGAGGGCTTCCCTTCTCTCTACTATGGAAAATCATATATTTAATCAAAATCAAAATGTGGTTCAATAATTGCTCTGTTTTAAAAGTAGTGTCATCTATTCCTATATGAATTTCTTTCCAGGATAATTTCTTCAGAATTGGTAAATTAAATCTATCTCCACATTTCCCCCAGACTTCCTTTATTGTATTACATTCAAAGAATACATGTTGATAAGTTTCTTCAATTTTTTTGCAAAATGAGCACAAACCATTTTCATGGAACCTGAATCTATGTAAATGATGATTTGTATATAAAATATTATGCAATAGTTTGAACTGAAATTCTCGCAGTTTACTACTTAAGGTACACATCCTTGGTTGAACATATATCTTTTCTACTTCTTTTCTTGGAATATTGTAAAGTGTCATTAAATTGCCGCCTGCCGAGTTTGTTTCAAATTTTTTTTTAATTTGACTCTTGTATACCATTTTTGCAGTAAAATCTTCAAATGTAAACACTTTCTTTGAAAAAATAAATTATAAACTAAAGCCAGTGTGAAATGACTTTCTTAAAGGTTGAACATTTTGTTTCCATTCATAAGGGGCTACTTATAAATTGTGTTTACTTTATCAATTTCCACTCTGCTCAAACCTAACATTGTAAAATGAGCTTCAGGTTTCAATTCTCCATTTTCTTCACAAATGTGATGAAGTCGATATATATTTTTTAAAAACAAAGTTTCCTCAAATAAGGTTTGACCTTCTAGTTGAATAAAATTATTATTATACAATATTTAATTAGGTGATACGTAACGAAGTCTACGTATCACCTATTGATTTCGTCAAGATTTTTAGGTGATACGTAACGAAGTCTACGTATCACCTTTTGATTTCGTCAAGATTTTTATTTATTATTATTAGGTGATACGTATGAAATATACGTATCACCTTTTGATTTCGTCAAGATTTTCTTTATTATTATTATTATTTTTATTTTTATTATTCTTCCTCGAATTTGTTCGCAGGATATCTCAAGACTGAATACAGTCATTGTCATGAATCTTTCAATGATGATAGATCTTAGTCTAACTTAGAACTGCATGACTTTTCAATGACTCAAGTTTATCGTGACGTCATCTAGGCGCCATTTTGTGAAAATCAACTTATGATCATATCTTCATAACGGATGGTCATTTCTCATTCGTATTTATCAGGATTAAGATCAATATCTGTCCGGTCAATTTCACGTCAATAAATGCGCGCAAACATGCGCGTACGCGTACGTGCGCGCATTAACGCGCGCGTAAAATTTAAAATTGCTCAAAATCGTCTTAAATTTTGTTTGCATACGTTTTATGCAATTATAAGCATTTCATAAAAAATCGCGCAAACGCGCAGTTTTGCGAGTTTTCATTCGTCACGGCCGAACGCAAAATAATTTCTCCCCAATAATTTATGACAGGATATTCCTCATAATTTTCACAACAATTTGATACCATGTTTATCTCTTTATCACTATTAATAACGGAATGAGCGTCCGTTCGAAATAACTGTCCATACGCGCGAGTTTTGTAATACATAGCATATATGGGCAAAAACATTCCTATAAAAAGTCCATCATAGCTTTTTGGGATGCCTAGCGACTCCCCATTCTTTTTTTCATTTTTAAATAGAGTATAAGTCGGAGATATGATTTCATGTCTCATTTGGCCATTAAGTATATTTTAACATAATCATATTGACCTTGGAACTCAAAATACGAATTTGCATATTATGACGTAAGCATATTTACGGAAAATGAATGTATCTCAGCAAATATTGATCAATTTTCTTCTAAATTTTGATATGTTGTAGCTGAGACAATTTTTCACAAGATTGTTATCAATATTTATTCAATTTGATGACGTCATTATGGTGAAAATTGCGATTAAAGGCGACATATGTCAGATTTTTGCTTAATATGCGTGTTATGCCTATGGGAGGTGATTGATACTACATTCCAGTCTAGACTTGTTCATTATGTTGCGTATGTAGTGCGTCGAAATATCAGTTCAATGATTGGTAGGCTCTGCAATCAGGCGAAAATTTGAGCTTGTTTAGTAAATTAATAGTTTAATCATATAACAAACCATATCGAATACCTGAAGGGGGCGCTATACCACTTTTAATCATGGTCATCGTCATTTAAAACCAAAAAATTATGCATTCAATATATTTGCTTAAATTCGTTTATTATCTGTTTAAAATTATATACACATAAAATATTGTATCAAACCATATTATGTTCATGAAAATGTATGATTAAAAAAAGAAAAAAGATGCAGAAACAAATAAATCAAATCAAATCGAATCAAATATCGTCATTATCGATTTAATGAATATTATCATTAGATCATCATCAGCACACTTTCATGATACAAAAATAGCTACGTATCACCTAATTCGTCAAAGTGACGAATTAAAGTCTAGTTTATTATTTATTATTCTTCCTCGAATTTGTTCGCAGGATATCTCAAGACTGAATCAAGCCATTGTCATGAATCTTTCAACGATGATAGATCTTAGTCTAACTTAGAACTGCGTGACTTTTCAAAGACTCAAAATCATCGTTACGTCATCCAGGCGCCATTTTGTGAAAATCAACTAATGATCATATCTTCATAACGGAAAAGTATTTCTCATTCATAATTATCACGATTAAGATCAATATCCGTCCGGTCAATTTTAGGTCAATAAACGTGCGTAAATGCGCGCGTGCGCGCTCGTCCGCGCGTTTACGCGCGCGCAAAAATAAAAAATGCTCTAAATCATCCCAATTTTTTTTTGCATACGTTTCAGGCCATATGGAGCATTTGATAAAAAAATTACGCACACGCGCATGCGCACGCATTTTCGCGCGTACTGGCATTTTGTAACATAGAATCGCCGATTTTTTTCTGTCATCATATTCGGTACATTTTTCCAAGCATTTTGATAATTTGTTCACCTTTTATTAACGCAATGAGCGTCCGTCAAAGTTGACAGCACGCGCGGATTTGCGTTATCTTTATCCACAATACATGGGCAAAAACATGCCTATATAAAATTAATTGTAACTCTTTAGAATAGATAGAAACTTCTAATATTTTTTCATATTTTGATAGATTATGAGTCGGAGATATGATTTCATGCCTCATTTTATCCTCAATTAACTCATGACGTCATCATAATGGCCTCCGAACTCAAAATTTTAATTTGCACATTATGACATAAGCATATTTTTGGAAAACTGATTGTATCTCTGTAAATATTGATTGATTTTGTTTCAAATTTTGATATGTTCTAGCTGAGACAATTTTCTACAAATGCAGTATCCACAACTTTTATTTTTGACAAAATTATCATGGTGTATTTTTGCGATTAAAGGAGGCATGTCAATTTTTCACATTTTGCGTGTATTCTCTATTGGACATGACTTTTTCTCAAAACTGGATTCTAAACTCCTGTCTTTCGCGAGCAAAATCTCCGTTGTTTTAGCTTCGTTTTCGCTGAGCTTCGGATATGTTGTAGCTGAGACAATGAGCTATCACAAGTGTGCCCTTTATTTTTCGATTAGATGCCGGGATCATGCTAACATTTCACTTGCAAAGTAGGATTTCAGAATACCATTTCCCGTTTACTTGTAATCGCTATGGGAGATGTTTTGGTATATCGGTAACACACTTGACTTCTAACCTCGAGATCCCTGGTTCGAGTCCAGGTGTCTCCAACATTTTTTTTCTTCACTTTTTTTTCCTTTTGACCTTCACTGTACCATCTCCTTTGATTATTTAAACACGTAGAATCGCAAATAATGTCATAAACAACCCTTTTTACTTTATTATAACCCTATTTTCACTTAATCCATTACTTTTTGCGTGTAATCCCTATGGGAGATGACTTTTTCTCAAATCTGGAGTCTACATTCCTGTCTTTTGCGAGCAATATCGCCGTTATTTCTGCTTGGATTTTGTTGATTTTTGAGTATGTTGTAGCTGAGACTATATGCTTTCTAAATCACTCCTCATTTTTTCAATAAGATGTCATGATTGCGCTCATGATCATGATCATTATCATCATGATCATCATTATCGTAATGATGATAATCATTTATCAATTACATTTTCATTTCTTTGAATAAGATAAAATCGTCAAAAGGTGTTCTTCATGATGTAAATAAGAGTCAAATGTGTAACTGGTTACTGCACAGGGTCAAAGGTCAAATATTGTTTCAATCTATCTTCCCTAGATTCATGATGATCAAGGAGACACAATTTAATCTTGACATATGAATAGATCATAATAGGAGAAGCATATAAATGGGAGAAGCATTTTACAAAATAATATATTTTGTAATGCATTATTCGTTATGTAAACCATTATCATACGTATCACCTAAATCGTCTAAGTGACGAATTAAAGTCTAGTTAGGTGATACGTAACGAAGTCTACGTATCACCTATTGATTTCGTCAAGATTTTCTTTATTATTATTTATTTATTATTCTTCCTCGAATTTGTTCGCAGGATATCTCAAGACTGAATAAAGCTATTGTCATGAATCTTTCACTGTTGATAGATCTTAGTCTAACTTAGAACTGTGTGACTTTTCAGTGACTCAAAATTATCGTGACGTCATCTGAGCGCCATTTTGTGAAAATCAACTTATGATCATATCTTCATAACAGAAAGCCATTTCTCATTCATATTTGTCATGATCAAGGTCCATATTTGTCGGGTCAATTTCAGATCAATAAATGCGCGCAAAAATGCGCGTACGCGTAGGTGCGCGCGTTAATGCGCGCGTAAAATTTAAAATTGCTCAAAATCGTCTTAAATTTTTTTTGCATACGTTTCAGGCCATCATAAGCATTTCATAAAAAATCGCGCAAAACACGCATTTTTGGACGTTTTCGTTCGTCACGGCCGAACGAAAAATAATTTCTATGCAAAAGCTTTTGACCGAATATTCCTCATAATTTTCCGAACAATTTGATACCAAGTTTATCTCTTTATCACTATTAATAACGGAATGAGCGTCCGTTCAAGATAACCGTCCGCACGCGCGATTTCTGTATTACATAGCGTATATGGGCAAAAACATGCCTATAAAAAGTCCATTTGGATGAATAAGGACTGCCAATTTGTTTTCATATTTAGATAGAGTATGAGTCAAAGGTATGATTTCATATCTCATTTGGCCATTAAGTACATCTTGACGTCATCATAATGGCCTTGGAAGTCAAAAATACAAAAATGCATATTATGACGTCATTATGTTTATGGAAAATGTAGTGTATTTCTCTTAATATTCATCGATTCTCTTCTAGATTTTAATATGTTGTAGCCGAGGCAATCGTCTTCGAGATCAGTCTCCACCAATTTTCATTTAAATGATGTCATCATAGTAAAAAATTCAATTAAAGGCCACATGTCAAAATTTTCGTCATTTGCGTGTTATGTCTATGGAGGGTGAATTTCGTTCACATTATGAATCTACATCACATCAATCTTTCAGCACTATCTCGCTCATTTGTGCTTTCTTCTCTCCCAAATTTGGGTATGTTATAGCTGAGACCATGGGCTATAAAAACGGTGCTTTTAGTTTTTCGATCAGATGATGGGATCATGTCATAATCTTCAATTGAATGTTGAAATGATGAATTATGTCACGTATGTCCTATTTGTGAAACTTAAACGTTAGTAGTGTCCTTGTATTCAAATTATGTAAGGAAACACTTCTACTTTCTAGACTTTACTGTCAGACACTAGTGAGTGACTGACTTCTTTTTTTCTCTGGTACTAAAATACATGAAATGAGCGTTATAGGGAACATAAGCATTTGTCTACATTAATAACCCACTCTGTACTCATTCTTCATTTCCTATTCAAGACTTGAATAATGACGAACTTCATTTAATATTTGGTAGTAATACTACAGATACTTACACAGATATCAATTATTTAAACTATTTATCCGAAAAAGAAGATGAGTTTCATTTCATTAGGTTTCTGAACTGTAAATATTATATTGATGAGGATTTTACGACTGAATTCAGTAACATTGACTATCATTTTAGTATTTTACATTTTAATTCCCGTATTTTAAACATACATTTTAATGCTTTATCCAATTTCATCTGTACTTTATGTATAGATTTCTTTGAAACTTGGATTAATGACAGTACGCCACTATTATTCAATGTGTTTGGTTATTCATTTATACATTCTAGTCGCCAAGAAGAAAAGGGTGGAGCTGTTGGTCTATTGGTCGCTGACAACTTTGAATATGAAATACGCAATGATATATTTATATTATACCCATCATACAATTATGAATCACTGTTTATTAAAAGCAACTTGCCGAGACATAAGAATATTATTGTAGGTGTCATATATAGGAAACCTCAATCAAATATCAATGATTTCATCCCTGTCTTTGAATTTTGTTTACAGAAAACTTATACTGAACATAAACAGGTTTATATAATGGGAGATTTTAACATTGATCTCGTGAAATTTATTGGCAATTTTGTACATAATTTCTTGAGCGCAATACATTCAATTTTTTGTATTCCTTTAATTGATAAGCCTTCGAGAAAGACTAACAGATCAATATCCCTCTAATCTACATTCTTTATACAGTGACAATATATATCCATCCAATATTTAAAGATTTTATTTTCAAGCAACTAGCGAATCTCTTGTCGACAACTCAAAATGTTCGCTAATGTATTCCCTTTTTTATTTTGACTTTTCATTTACGCCGGGACACCGTGACGTCATACACTATTCACTTTTAATTATTCAGGCATGAGCTCTTATTTATCAATTACATTTTCATTTCTTTGAAGAAGATAAAATCGTCAAATTGCGTTCTTCATCATGTAAATTAGAGTCAAAGGTGTAACTGGTTACTGCACAGAGTCAATTGTCATATACTGTCTCAATCTATCTTCCCTAGATCCATAATGATCAAGGGATCGACACGATTAAAACTTGACATATGGATAGATCATAATGGGAGGAGCATTTTCTAAAATAATATGATATCGTGTAATGCATTCTACGTTATGTAAACCAATGTCATACGTATCACCTAATTCGTCTAAGTGACGAATTAAAGTCTAGTTATTATTATTATTCTGCCATGAATTTGTTCGCAGGATATCTCAAGACTGAATAAAGCCATTGTCATAAAACTTTCAATGATAATAGATCTTAGTCTAACTTAGAACTGTGTGACTTTTCAAAGACTCAAAATTATCGTGACGTCATCCAGACGCCATTTTGTGAAAATCAACTTATGATCATATCTTCATAACGGAAAGTATTTTTTCATTCATATTTATCATGAATAAGATCAATATCCGTCTGGTCAATTTCAGGTCAATAATCGTGCGCAAATGCGCGCGTGCGCGTTCGTACGCGCGTTTACGCGCGCGCAAAAATTTAAAATGCTCTAAACCATCCCAAATTTTTTTTGCATACGTTTCAGGCCATATGGAGCATTTGACAAAAAATCGCCCTCACGCGCATGCGCGTGCGTTTTTTGCGCGTACTTGCATTTTGCAACATAGAATCGCCGAATTTTCTCTATCATCATATTTGGCACATTTTTCCAAGCACTTTGATAACTTTTTCATATTTTAATAACGCAATGAGCGTCCGTCAAAATTGACAGCGCGCGCGGTATTGCGTTATCTTTATCCACAATACATTAGCAAAAACATGCCTATCCAAAATTCTTTGTAACTCTTCAGAATAGATAGAAAATCCCAATATTTTTTCATATTTAGATAGATTATGAATTGGAGATATGATTTCATGTCTCATTTGATCCTCAATTAACTCATGACGTCATCATACTGGCCTCCAAACTCAAAATGTAAATTTGCATATTATGACGTAAGCATATTTTTAGAAAATTGATTGTATCTCTGTAAATATTACTTTTTTTTCTTTCAAATTTTGATATGTTGTACCTGAGACAATTTTCTACAAATATAGTGAACACAATTTTTCATTTTGACAAAGGCATCATGGCGTATTTTTGCGATTAAAGGAGGCATGTAAATTTTTCACATTTTGCGTGTATTCTCTATGGGACATGACTTTTTCTCAAAACTGGATTCTACACTCCTGTCTTTCGCAAGCAAAATCTCTTTCGTGTTAGCTTAGTTTTTGCTGAGCTTCGAATATGTTGTAGCTGAGACAATAAGCTATCACACGTGTGCCTTTTGTTTTTCGATCAGATGCCGGGATTATGCTCATATTTCACTTGCAAAGTAGGATTTGAGAATTCCATTTCCCGTTTACGTGTATTCGCTATGGGAAATGTTTTGGTTTATCGGTAATGCACTTGACTTACATCCTCGAGATCCATGGTTCGAGTCCGGGTGTCTCCAACAATATTTGTCTTCACTTTTTTTTCTTTTGACCTTTCACTGTACCATCTCCTTTGATTATTAAAACACGTAGAATCGCAAATAATGTAATAAACAACCCTTTTTACTTTATTATTACCCTATTTTCACTTGATCCATTACTTTTTGCGTGTAATCCCTATGGGAGATGATTTTTTCTCAAATCTGGATTCTACATTCCTGTCTTTTGCGAGCAATATCGCCGTTATTTCTGCTTGGATTTTGTTGATTTTGAGTATGTTGCAGCTGAGACAAGTTTCCACAAGATTTATGTAGACTATCTAACATTATCATGACGTTATCATAGTAAAAAATTCAATCATAGGTGACATGTCAATTATTATATATAACAATCCTCAATCGAATACCTGAAGGGGGCGCTATACCACTTTTAATCATGGTCATCTGGAAGGCATTGTTCTCAATTGCATCTCTCTCTCTCCTCTCTCTTGCTCTTTTACTTCTCCTCTCATGTTCTGCCCCTCTCCGTTTTTGGTCTGTCTCTGTATCTATCTATCTCTCTTCTCTTTCACCCTCTCCCTCTCTCTTTCTCTCTCTCTTGCCTTGCCTCCCTCTTATTCTCTTGGTCTGTCTCCCTCTGCCCTACAGTTGAAACTTGACTCATGGATAGACCATAATGGGAGTAGTAAACGAAAGATGAAATCGTGAAAATGCGTTCTTCATTATGTTACACATGAGCATACGTATCACCTAAATCGTCAAAGTGACGAATTAAAGTCTAGTTCCATTTATATCTCTCTTCTGTTTTAACATATTCTTTCATATCTATCCATGCTTTCAGAAGATTCTGATAAAAGTAAGGTAACATAAGTTTCACTGTATCTCTCCAATAATTGCAATAAAATATTAAATTACCTCCTATCGGTCTCATTAAATATTTAAAAAATTGTTTCCATTTGATATCATGAGTTCCTGTTACAAGCCTTTTTATCCACATTATTCTTTGTGCTTTTACAAACAACCTAAAATTCATCATTTTGAGCCCACCCTGCTGATAGTCTAACATCATTGTACTTCTTTTAATTTTATCTTTACCTCTCCACAAGAAATCAAAACATATTACTTCCATTTCTTTGTATACCCACTCTGGAACTGGCATTAGTGATGTTACACATGTCAATTTAGAGTATCCATATACTTTCATCAATTGAATTTTACCCATTAAAGTTAGGTCGCGTTGTTTCCACCACGTCAGTAGTTTTTTAATTTTGCTCAATATTTCCTTATAATTCATTTTTTCCTTGATATCTACATGAACTGAAAAATAAACACCTAATATTTTAACAGCATCTACAAGTTTCCCAAACGGAAATGTATTATTAGACACCTGTGGGCCCAGGGGCAGAATATATGTCTTATCCTTGTTTAACTTTAATCCTGATATTTTATAAAAACCTTCTAAAACGTGTTATATTTCCTTAACTAAACTCATATCTTTGATGAAGAGTGTTATATCATCAGCATACAATACTTGCTTTTTTTCTGTATTTCCAAAACAAATTCCTTTTACCAATTGATTATTTCTAATCATATGAGCTAAAATTTCAATGCATAAAATGAACAAGTATGGAGATAATGGGTCTCCTTGACTAATTCCTCTTTCAACCTTAAAATAACCTGTTGATGCGTTTCCATTTATAACACAACTTTCAGTATTAGTATAAAGTATATTCTAGATAGAGACCTATGTGCTATCGAAGATAATATGTGGCAGCCAGCTGCATGCAGTGCATAGGCGCCGGAAGTGGGGGGGGGGGGGGGGGGCAAAACGTATTTTTGCCCCCCAAAAACGCCCCCCTCCCCCCTCCAAAAAAAAAAAAAACAGTAAAGGAGTAAACATGGTTTGTAAAAACCTGAATTAAATCACATATACAATTCCAATCAAAGAAAGAGGAAAGTTCACAGGAATTAAATTTCATAAACATTGCGCATGCAACCTATACGGTATTTTAAATGGAGGTCTCTATAATAGAGTTTTTTTGTTATAGGGGTGAGAAGACATGAGCCCCTGAACGCTTGCGTATTGATGGGGGGGGTAATGTATTTCTTATTCGAAACAAGTGATTTACAAATGTTGAAGTTGTGACATGATTTTCCGGCATTTTTTCTCCATTTTTTTGGTAAGTCATACCTTTGTATGCGTTTGTTGGAAAATAAGAAATTCCGTCATTACAGTCAGGCGAAATACGCCTATTTAGAAGCCTTTATGTCATGGTCTGCAAAGTGGCTGGGCTCGAGCCCGCCCCCCCCCCCTCCTTTTTTAAAAAGTATGTTAAAGAGAAAAAGAAAGAAAGACGGAGAAAAAAATAAGTGACCTGCCAATATCACAAATAAGGTATAAAAAATGCTCATCTGACCGTAATTAAATGATTAAAACCCCAGAGCTTACGGGGGCTCCACCCCCGGACCCCACCAAGGGACCTAAAGCGGGCCCCTGGATGCTCATCTGACCTTAATTAAATACCTAAAACCCCCGAGCTTCCAGGGGCTCTGCCTCCTGGACCCTAACAAGGGCTCTAAGGCGGGCCCCTGGATGCTCATCTGACCGTAATTAAATACCTAAAGCCCCTGAGCTTCCGGGGGCTCTGCCCCCTGGACCACAACAAGGGCTCTAAGGCGGGCCCCTGGATGCTCATCTGACCGTATTTAAATACCTAAAACCCCTGAGCTTCCTGGGGCTCTGCCCCCTGGACCCCACCAAGGGCCCTAAGGCGGGCCCCTGGATGCTCATCTGACCGTAATTAAATACCTAAAACTCCTGAGCTTCCGGAAGCTCTGCCCCCTTGAACCCCACCAAGGGCCCTAAGGCGGGCCCCTGGATGCTCATCTGACCGTTATTAAATACCTCAAACCCCTGAGCTTCCTGGGGCTCTGCCCCCTGGACCCCACCAAGGGCCCTAAGGCGGGCCCCTGGATGCTCATCTGACCTTAATTAAATACCTAAAACCCCCGAGCTTCCTGGGGCTCTGCCCCCTGGACCCCACCAAGGGCCCTAAGGCGGACCCCTGGATGCTCATCTGACCGTTATTAAATACCTAAAACCCCTGAGCTTCCGGGGGCTCTGCCCCCTGGACCACACCAAGGTCCCTAAGACGGCCCCTGGATGCTCATCTGACCGTAGTTAAATATTAAAACCTCTGAGCTTCTGGGGGCTCTCCCCCCCCCCCTTGGAACTCGTCAATTGCCTTACAGAGGGCCCCTGAATGCTCATCTAAATGTTATTAAATACCTAAAACCCCTTAACTTCCGGGGGCTCAGCCCTTTGACCCCCTGCCGAGGCTCCTGCCCTGGACCCCACGCCAATTTACGCTCTACCTGGTCGATAATACTCCACTTTGAAAAACCTTCCGCGGGACCTGCATGTAACGTGTAAGACTGGTGGTGATGCACATGTTTCGTCTGCCCCCCCCCCCCCATCCGAACTTTTTTTCTCATTACGTCACTGCCCCTGGAAAGTGAGCCCCCTAGAATGTTTGCCCCCCAATCCCAAACTGCTTCCGGCGCGCCTGATGCAGTGCACAAACTGGCTCGACTGTGTGTTTGACTATGAGCGTAGAATCCATTGAAAGATTTTTGTTTTCGGGGGTCTATTCTAGCTCAGCTCACACAGTCACAGTTCCGACAGTGCTCAGCTGCAGTGGCACCGCACATACGTGTGTGGAATTAAGGCAGCTTGCAACTAAACTGTCAGCAACGATGATTTTCTTGTGAAAACTTTACTTTGAAAAATGATTATCAAAATTCAGTAAACACGGCCAGAATAATCACAAAGTAAGCCCTGCTTTCATACCTCTATTCACGAAAACTATATACAAATCACGGCAATCCTCATAGAATCAAGCTCGAATTGACTGTTCGTGTGACGTGGGCGTAGAATCATCGCATACGTATACACGTATACGAATGTTAGCATGGTCTACAAAGCATTTCATATAGCTAGATCCCTTACATATGTAGGCACAACCCGTTGCATTGTGTATTTTGCTACACAAAATTACGTGAGTGGGTCGTCATTTGCTGTGTATGTCTGTGACATGCTACAACGCATATCATATAGCAAGATTCCTAACACGGGTAGGCCGCACCCGTTACATCGTGCATTTGATACACCCATTCACTCTTGCGGGTTCGTCGACTCTTTGCACGGACCACATATGGAAAAGTTTCAGGCCGAAATTCAACTAAAGTGGATCTGCGCGTGTCTTTCTTTGCTCAGCGCGCACAAGTACGTCTCATGAATAATTCATGACCCTACACACACAGCCACGCAAAGGCGAGTGTGCGGACCAGTCCATTAGCGCCCAATGTGATTGGATGAAAAAGATTAATCTTCTTACTTTTTCAAGGTTTCCGACGAATTTTCTGGACCAATCAGCTTGATTTTGATATATGACAGAGAGGGATAAATTCCGAACTAAGAAGGGAAAACGTTGTATGCGTAGGGTAATCCGTTGCTGGGATACAGAGTCTCAAACACGGGGTCATCGATTATGTTTCCTGTTTCGAATTGTGCAAGTACGTGCATTGCTATGGAAGGGTTGGTGCCAAAATTCACTTGAAAATCTTTCTCTCGAGGCCTATTCCGACGGAAATACTTAATATTATTTTCTCATATTCTGGAAAATACACGAACAAAATATAGACAATAGAAAACCGTTCGCGCCAGCCTTGTATTTTGTAGCATTGCAAAGTTACACCAATATCTTTGACAAAAGAACGATTTTTGAGGTTCCATGACACATGCTCCGCCGACGATTGCTCCGCCGACATTTACTCCGAAAAACGCGACAATTGCTCCGCGACATTTGCTCCGCGACATTTGCTCCGACGTCAAATGCTCCGCCGACACTTGCTCCGCCGACATTTGCTCCGGCGACAATTTCTCCGCCGACAGATGCTCCGCCGACAATTGCTCCGCCGACATTTGCTCCGCCGACAATTGCTCCGCCGAAAATTGCTCCGCATGAAGCGCCAATTGCTCCGCCGACAGATGCTCCGCCGAGAATTGCTCCGCCGACAATTATTGCCCCCTCCTACATTTGCTCCGCATAAAGCGACAGTTGTTCCGGTGACATTTGCTCCGCCCAAAAAGTGTCCCATAAAATACAAATGCTACTAATACTACGACAAATGCTTCGCCTACAATTTTTTTTTTCACGGGTTATTTTCGAGTTTTTTTTCCTTCATTTTCTGAATGCATTTCATGAGATAATGTAGATGAAATGAAATGAATGAATGTGGGAGGAAAAAGGAGTTACCTAAAATTTATTTCGAATATACTGAAATAACTTTCCATCTATCACTGTACGTCCCATAAATGTACACTAAACACTCATTACATGGCGAGGGAAGTTTAAAAAAAAAGTAGAGCAGCAAGCCACATTCCACAATACGCGCATACCTCCTAGTTAATTTCAAACAGCTCATCAATATGTAAGACCTGACCTCAATGCAAGCAAGCACATGCATCTTACTAGGTAAACCATCTGCAAGTAAAGCATTATACAATGTACTAGGTCATCATGGAAGTTCTAGAGAACAACAGGGGAGGGATCAAAATAAGCTTTGAAGGGCACTTATACGTAAAAAAGAGAACCCATTCAGACGGGAAAATTAGATGGCAGCCTTTCTGCTTATTCCCATGTATACAAATCATTTAGTTGCAGTTTGATGTTAGTTCTTCATGATAAACCAATTGCTCATCATCCGGTGGTTCCGTGAGTCCCTTAAAGTCAGTGAAAACAAAGTACTCGAATGAGACGGGGTGTTTTACACACTAATATATATTTATTTAGTAAAGCGCTTAACTGAAGGAAAGAAACCTATAGAAAACGGACTAGATATTATTAAAAATACTATTCTAAACAAGAATGTACTACATGTACTACGTATTACGTTACAATTTCACGAGAGAAATAGAACTCGAGAGGGGGAGAAGAGAAGAAGTGATGAACATGAAAGAAGACTAATAGCATGAGAGGAAAGAAAAGAGCTAAGAAAACAAGAAAAGGGTGTGAAAAGGAAAAGGAGGAGCAAGAGAGAGAGAGAGAAAGATAGCCTTGAGCTTTGGATCAGCTAATGAGTAATACATGAAACAGATTTTGAGCGGAGTAATTATCTTTCGCCGGAGAACTTGCATAAGGAGCTACAACTTGATTATTTGTTTTTAATCAAACATTATGGGGAAAAACAAAAAACGGCTGAGCATTAATTGCACTAATTGTCAGAGCAGCATTCATTTTACGGGGTACTTTTGGGGAGGAGCAACAAATATTGTCGTAGTAGCTTTTGTATTTTACGGGGCACTTTTTGAGCGTAGCAAATGTTGGCGGAGCAATTGTCGGCGGAGCAAATGTCGGCGGAGCAATTGTCGGCGGAGCAAATGTCGCGGAGCAAATGTCGGCGGAGCAATTGTCGGCGGAGCAAATGTCACCGGAGCAAATGTCGGCGGAGCAAATGTCGGCGGAGCAAATGTCGGCGGAGCAAATGTCGGCGGAGCAATTGTCGGCGGAGCAAATGTCGCGGAGCAATTGTCGCGTTTTGCGGAGTAAATGTCGGCGGAGCAATCGTCGGCGGAGCATGTGTCGGGTTACCGTTTTTGAAGCCAGTGCCCATTTGTTATATTTCATGCGCGCAACCATGCGTTCGAGACTCGCCAAAAGACACCACTTTTCCATATGGTAGGTCGCGCCCTCGTCGGCCCGTCCTCCCCGGGACCCCGGCCCCGCGTTTAACGACATCGACGGCGACCGCGAGGTCGACGTGGCACGCGGGATACGGGGGACATGCCTAGTGGAATTGTGTCACCGTTCCCGCGCCACGGCGGAGGCTGGCGCGGTCGAGGAAAGACGTTTTTCGTGAACCGTTTTGGACCCCCGTGGCAATTTTTCGTATTAATAATAATATATAGATTTTTATTATTAACAGGGGAAGCGGTTTGGCGGATGGCAAGGAGGGGCTATGATTGCTAGAGGTTATTTAAGGGGACCCGTAATCCCAGGAAACTGGGAATCGGTTGGATTTGTTCCTCCCGGTTCGTCACGTGACCCGGGTTCCTAATTTACGGGTTCCTACTTGGTTTTGTTTTTTAGTTAGCCTTTGCCCCTTTGCCTTGTGCCATAAAGCTTGTACATTGATTGTAATATATTGTTGAAAATTTTGAATGCCAAACGGTTAACATGTAAAATTAACCCCAGTGGAATAAATGTTCAGAATATTGCAATTGCTGTCTCCATGTTGTATTTCTTCTCACAATTGCTCTGTATTGTCTAATGTCAAAATTGATAAATAATGGGGATTTGGAATTTGTGCAATACTGTACTATAAAAGACGTAAATAAATATTATAATTGTTACTATTTTTTAAAGACATTTTAGATGCAATAGATTCTTATATATTTATGTCACTAGCAATAACCCTCATACATCAAGGCCCGAATTCACAAAGGAGGTTTGTCGACAAACATTCTTTGTTAATTCGGGCCCACAAGTTTGTTATATGTTTATTTTACAAAATGTATAGTTTCTTTTTTAATCATATATTTTTCATTCGTTATTGCGCTGTAATCCACAAATAATTACGGAATTTGAGACAATTTATATCAAATAAATTGTATTATATCCTGCATCAAAAATTTGTTGGCTTTTGATTGGTTGAGAGCTCGTCACATGACCAGAAATATTTGACCTAGTTTTAGAAAGTACTATATGAGAGTACTATTTTGGTTTACTATTTGGGAGTTTAAAAAAAAATTGAACTTTTTTTTTTAATTGAATCATTTTTTTTTTTCAAATCTTAATTTAATGAAAATAAAATAATTTAAACCTTTTCAGATAAAAATTGACATTTTTTTGGTTCTAACTTTTTTTTCCCAAAAATGTTTTTTTTTATTTTTTTTTTTAATAAATTTTTGATGCAGGATATAAAACAAATATGCCATGCCTTCTATTCGAGGTACTGGTTAAACTATGGGCCTTGGTGACTCCAAAAGTACCATTTGCTTCGGGGCCCTCAGCAAATGGTACTATTGGAGTCACCTCTTGCGCATAGTTTTAACCAGAACATCTCAAGGCAGTGTATATTTGTATAATATGTTTTATAATATAGGTATTTGCCGCCTATTTCACACTTTTTTTCTTCATTTAAGTTCAGATTTCGAGCATTTTAATTCGCACAATTCACAATCGCAGCGTTGAACCAGCTTTCAAATCACTATCCGTGCAATCATTTGTCAAATCGGGTCATTAAAATGTTATCTAATAGCGTACTTTTCGTGCAAAGAGTATTGAAATTCACCTAATGCCTGCTACAGTACGTTGTTGGTCATTCAAATTCGTGAATAAGCAAGCATGTTTGAAATAAAATAAATGCATTCAATTTCAACAAAAGCATTGCGTTTATTTTCTTTTGGGTCTTTGAGAAGCTTTGTGCGCACAGTTTTCGAATTATGTATGCTTCATTATCCTGAAATTTGCCATGTATTTGTTCATTCTCATTTGCAAACTCTCTCAGCTAACAAAAAGTTAAACACATAAATATATAACTTGCCATATTACTCATGGCACACACACATATAAACAAAAGTTATATACAGTCAATATATAAACTTCAGAAACTGCCTTAGAATTATGGGCGAATTTTTTGCGAAGTGTTATGGCACTGGTTTTTTTAACTATGACCAAATAGCTTAATGACCCTTTGACAGCCTGAAACTTTACAAAGATAAAGAATTAGAAAACAGTTACCACTTTTTCTTGTAGCATGGACCTAGGTTAACCTCCCATAGCTTAACGAAAAAATTTCAGCGTTGCTTTATGTGCATGAGGTATCCCTGAACAGCCAATTGTTTACGGAATTTTGTAACAAAATTGACATACCTTTTTGGTTGGAGCCGAAAAAAATATATACCCACAAGCAATATGTTTTTTTTCTATTGATGATTAATGAGCATGGGTGGATCTTAAAGAAAGTTAACAGTAATCTGAATTAACTCCTGTATTTTGATAGAACAGTGCAATTGAAAATGGTGTTTCGGACGTTACATTTTCCGTAAACAATGTAGGCCCTCATTTAACCCACTAGAACAATCATTTAATGAGTTTGTTTATGGTTTGAACAAGCTTATTAGTTACTCCAAGTCATTAAATTAAAAGAAAATATAATTTAATTGTAGTAGCGCTTATATTAAAAATATATTCAAAATTTGAAAAAAGTTGTCTCATTTTCCGTAAACAATTTTGTAACGTCCGAAACAACTTTCAATTTGAAGTAGCAGAAAATATATGAACTGCAGGACCTATCTTTCGTAACATTTTTTAAACATTTCATGGCGGCTACCCACCCAAAAAAAGAAATTTGCAATACATCATTACAATACTATTTTATAGTTAAAACCAATTTTCCGTTAACAGCTGTAACGTCCGAAACAAATGTAACGTCCGAAACAAAAAATACCAAATAAATGATGATAATCCATATTTGAGGGTATCTGGAGTGAATAAATCATTATGAAACAAGTTATTATAAGTCTTAACACAAGTCAAAACACAAATCAGTTCTTTCAAATCCGATAATTTTGTGTAAACTCAAGAAGGGTGTTTCGGACGTTACACTATATGATTGTTAACACGTAGTTTGCAAATTTCAACTAATTTTCGATCATATGTGCAAGTTACGATTTCACAATGCACACTCCTGTTAAAAACACTATTTTGATCATTTCATTTAGATCTAAATATAAAAATATGAAGAAATATGATGCAAAAATCAAATTTTCCGTAAAATATCTAAATTTTCTGCAAAATTGACTTATAAAACATAAATATTGAAGCCACACTTTGTGTAGCCTTTAGTCAAGACACTCGTGCTGTATTTCCCTAAACGCGCCTGAATACATAGACTAATCGCGCGACGACTGTGATCTGTGGGACGGGGTGCGTCAGCATCTCGGCCTTTACTAACCTGAGTGGTTGTTGTAGTTTATTTCTTTTGTTTTGTATTATATTTCCGCTCCCGAATCAGGAGATAATTAGATGCAAAGCATCTTACCCAGAAAGCCGGCCAAACCGCCCCTTCCAATCCGACGCACCAATCAGAGTAGACGATTCGAGAAAACTTCATGCATATTCATTATCAACATATATAAACATAAATACATTTTTGAGCGGTAGAACATGGCGAGCGACGAAGGAGATCTCTTATCAAAGAGCCTTGAATATGCGGTCGAAAGGTTGAAATTATCATCTTTTAAGGAGTTACAATCAAAAGCTATAAAATCATCAGTGAAAGGGGAAGATGTATTTGTTAATCTTTCAACGGATTATGGCAAATCTGCGATTTTTCAAGCCATTTCACTGTGCAAGGACTTCTTTGTGCGGACGACCACAGTCGCTGCCAGCACACCATCCCCATCGGCGTCTACTCCCGAAGCTGCCCAGAGTTCGGGGGCCTACTCATACCGCACTGCACTGTCCATTGAAGTTATCGTTTCACCTCTTATTTCTTTAATGAAAGAATGTGAACCAAACTTGTCACACACAATAAAATGATATCTTCAGTTAAGTTCAGTATAAGAAATAGCTAGGAAAACTCTTGCACATGAACCATGCAGAATGTACTGCATAGTAGATATCTACCCTTTTTTGCACATCTATTACATTATAGACCTAAGCAGAATTACCAGAATTTGATGTCCTTTTCATTATTTTAATTCACTTGCATGCAGCTAGCTCAGCTAGCCCTGCAAATTCAAAGCTCCATGAACTCACAACCCCTGATGAACGCATCGTTTTCACACGTACACAGATATTCACGTGTTGTACAATAACAATTCCGACCAGCTGATCGTGCGAACCACTAGAGTCTATGCGTAGGTTAAAATGAAAAACAAGGGAACAAAATTTTACTATGAATCTACTAAAGTAGCAAAATAATAAATACCCTAGTCAATAAGTAGAATATTGTTTTTGATAAATTCATATTTTATTCGAAATTGAACTAGATATTATTTTATTTTTTTAGTACATTTGAATACCGATTCCCCCACAATTTCATGGACGAAGCCATTTTAAACACCGCGCGGTTAAAACAATTAGGATTGGCCACGATCATCGCTAGCTGCTATGTAAGACCCTCATGCATATGCACATAATGATGAGCTCCGCAATTTAGCAAAGGCCAAGCCGCTGAAGCGGCTCGGTCCAGCGATCACTGCTGTAAAGCCACACTGCGTTAGTCTATTTTCAGACCCTGCTCGGCAGACAAGCAGCGCGCGAGGCCTTGTCCAAAGGCTACACTTTGTGGTGCAAGGCATTCCTGGCTGCTTTAGTATATCCTTAATTGTAATTTATCAGAAAAAATCTCAATAAAAGTGTCTCATAAAAATTATTCAGCCATTTTAACAGCACTTTCTGTTATGCTGTTAGCACGTTTCGGATGTTACATTAAACTGTTAACAGACATTTTCATACTTTAACTAGTTCAAATGAGGGGCAAAGATAGATGTGAGAATAGCAAATTTCAATTTTTCAACCTCTCCTCTTGCTATTTACATTGCTGTGTGTATGCAAATCATCACGTTTTCCTTTTTACGGAGGTTGTTCCAAATTATGTCATATAACCAAAGATTGTATGGTCAATCTAAACTATTTGGTAGGTTACAAAAGCTCAAAATCACCCACTTAAGCAATACCCAGTGTACATGTTCATGACATGGGTATGATACAGGTATATAAAGTTGATAAAATCAAGCAAATTAAAATGTTTTTCTAAAAAATTATGGGAAATATGGATTTTCATTTGAAAATACCTTTTAAAAAGGGCACTCAGTACATGTAACTAATCTGTGTAGAAAGTACATACATGTATAAAAGAAAAGGGCATTACCAGTAATACCTTATTTAATGATCCTAAACATATACAGGTAGTATCTTCCTCAAATGTATGCATACATACAAAATGTATAAGCTAGTGTAGGGATTTATTTTGAACTTCTGAAACTCCCCTTCATATCCATGATTCATCCCTTTCATATTAATAGGTCATCCCTCATTCACATTCACCCTTTTCATCCACCATCCTTTCATCTGTCTATCTCTCTCTCTCAATGGTTTCAATGTTCATCTGATGCAGTGAAGCTTATATAGTATAATTTACATATACTATGAATATTCAATATATACCCTTTGTTTATGTTTGAATATTCAAGAACACTTTGTGATGTTGATTTATACTTGTTTGGGACTATATGAATATTTAATGATTTATTCTACTTTGCATGGAATGTATGTGGAATGCTACATAGAATGCTGTAATGCTTTTACACATTAAAACCTGGTCAGTTAGCTAGTAGTTATCAATCCTACAACATGTCTGCTGGGCTGCCTCTGTGTTAAGAGTGCTAGGAATTATCTGTTAGAACCGCAACCCTACACTAGTGTGAAATATAAATGGGCTGTCCGTTTTTGTTTTTTTTCCTCTACGAAATGTCAAAGTTGGGGGTGCGGCGCTGCGGCCTTATCGCCGGCAAATACGGTACATGTTTAGCCTACACTGTATATTGTTTGTCACCTGTAATATATGCACAGCAAGAGTTAAGATCTATCAACCAACCAACCGACCAACCAACCAATCAATCCATCCATTCATCAATCGGTCATCAATTAAATAAATAAATAAATACTTATTTAAGAGCATTAAAACATATTGTCGTTTGAAACAGCCTCCTAATACAAATAGTGGTAAAGGATGATTGTTACTACAGTAG
The DNA here is from genome assembly GCA_035222895.1 of Strongylocentrotus droebachiensis. Taxonomy (NCBI): domain Eukaryota; kingdom Metazoa; phylum Echinodermata; class Echinoidea; order Camarodonta; family Strongylocentrotidae; genus Strongylocentrotus; species Strongylocentrotus droebachiensis. The sequence continues at coordinate 93,815 of JAVYIG010005745.1, forward strand.
TATTATAACCTAAAACGTACACAATTTTAAAATACATCAAAAATGTCTCATTCTCCAGATGTACATACATTAGGATTCACTTATTTCTTATTACCGTACTTACATGACTGGGGGTACTTTTTCATAGTTTTATTTTTTTAAAGATTTGTCAATGTTTCAGTGCTTACATACATGTATGTGTTAGTGATATTATTGAATGACACACTATATAGTTGAAGGCAAAGAACATTAGCAAGCTGATTAAACATCTATAATAGGGGCATTTACACTGTCATCCAAACACGCCAAAAAATGCCAAACCGGAGCCTGACCGCGATGTTACCAAGGGCAACTACGCATTACCGGCAGGAATGCCAATTCCAAAACATTCCAAATCGAAGTGTGATCTTTTGGCGTGTTTTGGCGTGTTTTGGCGAGTTTGGCAAGTATAAACGCTCGCAGTTGTAACATCGCGATGTTAGGTGACGTAACTTTAATAGATGTCGTCGTTAAAGAAAATGATAGAACGATATATACAAAGAATAACATAAGAGAAGGTGATAGAAGGAAGAAATAAAGAATAACATAAGGAAACACAGAAAGAGGGAGTGATGGAATGATAAAAAAAAAGAATAACAAAAGAAAAGGTGATAGAAGGAAGAAACAAAGAATAACATAAGGAAACACAGAAAGAGGGAGTGATAGAATGATAAAAACAAGGAATAACATAAGAGAAGGTGATAGAAGAAAGAAATAAAGAATAACATAAGGAAACACAGAAAGAGGGAGTGATGGAATGATACAAAAACAAAGAATAACATAAGAGAAGGTGATAGAAGGAAGATACAAAGAATAACATAAGGAAACACAGCAAGAGGGAGTGATAGAATGATAAAAAAACAAGGAATAACATAAGAGAAGGTGATAGAAGGGAGAAATAAAGAATAACATAAGGTAACACAGAAAGAGGGAGTGATGGAATGATAACAAAACAAAGAATAACATAAGAGAAGGTGATAGAAGGAATAAACAAAGAATAAAATAAGGAAACACAGAAAGAGGAAGTGATTGAATGATAAAAAACAAAGAATAACATAAGAGAAGGTGATTGATAGAATAAATAAAGAATAACATAAGGAAACACAGAAAGAGAAAGTGATAGAAGGAAGAGATAAAGAATAACATAAGAGAAGGTGATAGAAGGAAAAACAAAGAATAACAAGGAAAGATAGAAAGAGGAAAGTGTTTGCATCGGAGTGCCGCGCATGCGCATTACCAACTGTAACACGCCAAAACATCACTGAGCTTTTCAGTCGGTGATGTTTCCGCACAAGTGTAAACAGGTGCGCGAAACATCGCGACTTTTCAAAATGAGGTATTTGACAGTATAAATGCGCCTATTGTAGAGTTTGTAGAAATTGATGATCTCATTGAAATGTTAACATCGTGTAACATCCGAAACAAACCATAGTATACATTTCACACTGTTGTTCATAACATGCAATAAAAGGGGCATTTACACTGTCATCCAAACACGCCAAAAAATGCCAAACAGGAGCCTGACCGCGATGTTACCAAGGGCAACTACGCATTACCGGCAGAAATGCCAATTCCAAAACATTCCAAATCGAAGTGTGATCTTTTGGCGCGTTTTGGCGTGTTTTGGCGTGTTTGGCAAGTATAAACGCTCGCAGTTGTAACATCGCGATGTTAGGTGACGTAACTTCAGGAGCGGAGCTAGATGTCGTCCTTAAAGAAAATGATAAAACGATATATACAAAGAATAACATAAGAGAAGGTGATAGAAGGAAGAAACAAATAATAACATAAGGAAAGACAGAAAGAGAAAGTGATAGAAGGAAGAAACAAAGAATAACATAAGGAATAACATAAAGAAAGACAGAAAGAGAAAGTGATAGAATGATAAAAACAAAGAATAACATAAGGAAACACAGAAAGAGGGAGTGGTAGAATGATACAAAAAACAAAGAATAACATAAGAGAAGGTGATAGAAGGACTAAATAAAGAATAACATAGGGAAACACAAAAAGAGGGAGTGATAGATTGATAAAAAACAAAGAATAACATAAGAGAAAGTGATAAAAAAGGAAGAAACAAAGAATAACATAAGGAAACACAGAAAGAGGGAGTGATATAATGATAAAAAACAAAGAATAACATAAGAGAAGGTGATAGAAGGAAGAAACAAAGAATAACATGAGGAAACACAGAAAGAGGGAGTGATAGAATGATACAAAAAACAAAGAATAACATAAGAGAAGGTGATAGAAGGAAGAAATAAAGAATAACATAGGGAAACACAAAAAGAGGGAGTGATAGAATGATAAAAAACAAAGAATAACATAAGAGAAGGTGATAGAAGGAAGAAACAAAGAATAACATAAGGAAACACAGAAAGAGGGAGTGATAGAATGATAAAAAACAAAGAATAACATAATACAAGGTGATAGAAGGAAGAAACAGAGAATAACATAAGGAAACACAGAAAAAGGGAGTGATAGAATGATAAAAAACAAAGAATAACATAAGAGAAGGTGATAGAAGGAAGAAACAAAGAATAACATGAGGAAACACAGAAAGAGGGAGTGATAGAATGATACAAAAAACAAAGAATAACATAAGAGAAGGTGATAGAAGGAAGAAATAAAGAATAACATAGGGAAACACAAAAAGAGGGAGTGATAGAATGATAAAAAACAAAGAATAACATAAGAGAAGGTGATACAAAAGGAAGAAACAAAGAATAACATAAGGAAAGACAGAAAGAGAAAGTGATAGAATGATTAAAAAAACAAAGAATAACATAAGAGAAGGTGATAAAAAGAATAAATAAAGAATAACATAAGGAAACACAGAAAGAGAAAGTGATAGAAGGAAGTGATAAAGAATAACATAAGAGAAGGTGATAGAAGGAAAAACAAAGAATAACAAGGAAAGATAGAAAGAGGAAAGTGTTTGCATCGGAGTGCCGCGCATGCGCATTACCAACTGAAACACGCCAAAACATCACTGAGCTTTTCAGTCGGTGATGTTTCCGCACAAGTGTGAACGGGTGCGCGAAACATCGCGACTTTTCAAAATGAGGTATTTGACAGTATGTTTCTAAGTGAATTTTCTAAGGAGTTTTGATGACTACAATTGCTATTAGCTTCATTTCATTTTTCACTCTGTTAGATCACATAAGCATTTTTAACTACCGGTACACGTTCTTGAAATGAATAATATACCTTACATAAATTGAGTGGTCGATGAAGACAAACTTGGTATACATGTATGTGCTAAACTAATTAAAACTGCACAATTTTTTTCCATAAAAGTTACAGAAGTATTTTTCTGCAAACAATTAATGTAACTGAGGTCAATAATACCTAAAGAAAAGCAATTAACTTGAATACAGTTATAATGTTAACAGTGTGTAACGTCCGAAACATCAGTGGTGTGCCATATGAAAATTATTAGGCAATGCACTGGTTCCCATTTTTGTTGCATGTATTTACCTTATATCATCAGTTGTTCTAATAAAATAAGTTTGACCGAAGAAAAAAGCATTTTACCTATTGAAATAAAAACTTGTTATTGTCAAAACCCTAATTTAGAGCTATTTTTCACTTTCAAGGGATACAAAATCTGTATTTTTCAAGATAGAAACTCAACAATTTGCATGAATAATCTATGAAACATATTCTTAAAGACCCAACATATTTAAAGGTGTAGTTAATAGCAAATGAGTTTTATATCACAGTTATTAGATATGCTATAGTTCACAATAAAATTGTAAAAACTCAAAGTATTCATATCTGGTGAATAAATAAGGAGATAGATTAAGGTCCAGAATTTGCATTTCTCAAAAATATGATTAGTCCTGATCCTAAAAATACAAGTTTGAAGTGAGTAAACATAATTTCATTTTGGACCCATTTGTGGACACATTTGGTATAAGTTAAAAAAACCAGTGCCTTTATATCACTAGATCCAAAATGACACTCGGTTTCTTTATCCCTTTTAACTCATTAAATATTGTACAAATATAGCTTTTGTGGCATATTATATAAACGCACATACCAAGATATGCATAAGATAAGACAATTTCAAACGTTTTGTTTATTTAGTGGTGGACTCGGTGTCATGTTTGAGTATTGTAAAATTGTGTATGCTGATCTTAGGATAGGTGGAGTATCCTTGTTCTTGTCGGGGGTGTTATCCGTGTTTATTGTATCCCCAGGCAGTATGCCGGTGGGGTACTTTGGATTCAGCAGTGTTACGCCGCCGCGTCCGCCGCGTCATATTCTTGTGTGCTCCCTAACTACCACATTCAGTAAAGGATTTCTTTCAAATTTTGTATGGAGGTGTATCTGTGTATATTCCACACACCTATAACTTTTGGTGATGCTGCCCCAAATGTTCCGTCCTCTATAGGGTAAATGGCTATACGTTTGTAAATGGTTTGTGTGCGCTCTAAAGGCCACATTTCTCAAGGGACTTTGGGGTCCCTTAACGACCGACCTTTAAAATATATTTCCCTTTTTTCTTTCTTTTGTCTGTTTTTAGTTTATGCTTTTGTGTTGGGGTGCGATCTATTCTACCCCCCCCCCCCCCGCATTACCGCTCCAGTTTAACTGGATCTTTCCTAAACAGATGACGTTTTTTGAACCTTTTTAGATATAAACAAGATACTTATTCTCGCATGTCAATGAATAATTTTCTGCATGTTTAAGAAGGTTTAACGGCAATTTCACAATGATGACTTGCTATGCTTACTATTACCTTTACAGCTGGTCTTAGGGGTTACTCAGAAGTTGTGACATGGGAGAAATCTGTTAGGGATCCTGGTCAACATTTAGGTGACAAAATTGCTACCGCTGTTTTCGTGTTTAGGTAAGCATTGCCTTCATACTGTAATCGAAATTAGAACACCGTTCATACGATGACAGGACAACTATTGCAATGATTTTAATTTAAATGTGTTTCAGTTTATGAAGATTCGAAAATGTCATTTTTAAAGGGTATTAAGGTAAATATATTGAAATGAATTTTTAAGGTAAGGAGGTTTGTTCAGGAGTGAGAAGGCAACACCAAGTGGATTCGCTACTCGCTAGTGCCCTTCGACAATAGTCGGGGCTGTTAGGCCTATGTAGGGGTTGTTTGTTGCAGATTCTTCTAAAGCCACCAAATTTGACAAGAGGTGGCTTATACTATACTATTACGATTGGGACCGCCATTTGTTTTCATTTGGGCAATATTACCAGCATGAAAGCCCCAAGGAGACTTGAAATTTATACAAGAACATCATAAATAGATTCTCAGATGGCGGCTATTTTGGACTTGACCAATATAGACAGCATGACAGCCCCAATACGAGACCACGCATTGGTATAAGAACATTATAATCAGATTATCTGACCACGAAAACCCCATAAAAATATCAAATGTCATCATACTAGCCCTTTTCCATTCGGAACTACACTTGACCTTTAGCTCAAATGGCGGCCATTTTGGATTTGAACAATATGACCATCATTTCAACCCCAAGGATACCTCACATTGGTAAAAGAACATGATTGTTAGATTCTCTGACCCTGAAAACCTCATATACATGTAGATGTTATCAAACTAGCCATTTTCTTTTTGAAACTACACATGTACACTTAAACTTCAGCTCAGATGGTGGTCATTTTGAATTTGACCACTATGACCAGCATGAAAGCCCCAAGGGGGGGGGGGGGCAACCGCAAGTGCCCACATTTCCTGAAAAATCCCAGAGTACAGAAGAAGTACTTATCAATTACTTTCAGTGACTAAGCACCCCAAATCCTTTGAACTTTTTGGACTACTAAATGTCCATTCAAATATGTTCAGTTAATATAATATAATATTTAATATTTAGCTTTTTATATAGCGCTTTATACACTGTCTCTAAGTGCTTTACAAATATACTATTAGACCGTTCATTGGATTCGGTGCTTGCCCGCACACACTGTGTGCACGTTCTCCACTCTCTGGGGAGCATTCCAGCCAGGCGTTACTTGACGCTCAAAAACTGTTTGACCAACAATGACGGTCGCATCCTACCGGGTACCCATTTTAACACCTGGGTGGAGAGTAGCAAGTTAATATACCTTTCGTTACCATGATTCTCGCGTACCTAGGTTACCATGGTACTAGTACTATAATGTTACTGCACGTACGTACACAGTCGCCTCTCCATACTGCATGTAGCTTAATAATAACTTATTCTTTTAAAAACAGAAAGCATTGATTACATTGCAATATTGATTTTTTTTCTTCATTTACAAATCTACTATCTAAATGCACTTTCAACACAGTATTCCTCATAATAACTGCCAGCCCTTGTTTAATTTACTTTGAAAGAGCATGCTGGTCTGTAAAAAAGACACAAAAATGACAGGAGCTGGCATGAAGTCCACTTTCAACAGAATTATCCATTTTCTCAAGGTTCAGCCAATTCTCTCGCATACATGATCTTTTTATTTAGCGGCTGGCTGAGTCGTTTTTTTTTTTTTTTTGGGACCCCCCCCCCCCCCCAACAAAAAAGTGCCCCCCCCCCCCTAAGAAATCCTGGATCCGCGCCTGGTACGATGTAAAACAAAGAATAGCTCCAAATCCAATGCTAGCGCTGGTCGGCCGGCTAGCGACAGCGCTCCCTTCATACTCATAGACACTGTGGCTGCGGCATTTGAAAGCCCGTTGGGCTCTTCGAAGATGTTTGACAGAAAAGTATAAAAGGCTACGGTGGATGTTATAGATCTAGCCTCAGGGGCAGGGGCGTCGCTAAAGGGGGGGTGTGGGGGGTGCGACACCCCCCACCTGTCAGGATATTGTCGGTAAAATTGCGCTGCCGTCGGGAAAAAGAGAAAAGGGGGAGGGAAAAAAAGAGAGGGAAAGAAGAGAGGGAAAAAAAAGAGAGGGAAAGGGAAAGAAAAGAAAAAAAGAAAAGGAAAAGAAAAGAAAGAAAGGAAAAGAAAGGAAAGAAAGAAGAGGAAAGGAAAGAAAAGAGAAGAAAGAAAGAGAAAAAATAAAAAGAGGGAGGAGAGGAAAGAAAGGAAAAGAAAGAAATGAAAGAAAAGGAAATAAGAAGAAAAAAAAAAAAGGGAAACGATAGAAACGGGGGATGAAAGAGAGGAGAAAGTGGGGAGGTAAGAGTCTGAGAGAGGAGGAGTGGGAGTAAAAGAGAGAAAGGGGTTGTTGGGTAAAGTCGTCTCGTCGAGGGAGCAAGAAAGACACGGGTAAATATTTGCTGTTGTCGGGTCAGCTGTGTCGGTATTCTTGCTCGATCCTTGTGTACTATAATATATCAATGCAGAAGTTTGAAGTCGGTGAGATGTATATTGTCGGTCGGCCCACAAGTTTCTTTCCCTACGAACTGTGACTTCTTATCCGCTGTGACGACTTCGAGAGTGACTACATTACAATACTTGTATTTTCTCGAAGTTTCGCTTTCCTATAATATCAGCTAAAGAAATCAGAGATTTAACATTTTCGGGGAAACTAAATTCAAACAAGGTTTATGAGTCAACAACGGTACGACGAATTGTCTTCCTTTCTTTAAATTGTGATGAAACGCCAAAAATTCCGCGCTCCGCGCGGAAGGGGAAACTTCATTTAGACGAGTCGAACGGTACAACGAATCGTCTTCTTTCTCTAATAATTTAAGGAAACGTCAAAGCTTCCACGCTTCGCGCGAGAGTGGGAAACTGAATTCAGACTAATAGGGCTTATTAAAAGTCGAAAACGGTACAACGAATCGTGTTCTTTCTCTAATAATTTGAGGAAACGTCAAAGCTTTCGCGCTTCGCGCGAGAGGGGGAAACTGAACTCAAATGAATAGGGCTTAATAAGATTCGAAAACGGTACGAGGAATCGTCTTCCTTTCTCTATATTGTGATGAAACGCCAAAAATTCCACGCTTCGCGCGGAAGGGGGAAACTTCATTTAGACGAGTCGAACGGTACAACGAATCGTCTTCTTTCTCTAATAATTTAAGGAAACGTCAAAGCTTCCGCGCTTCGCGCGAGAGTGGGAAACTGAATTCAGACAAATAGGGCTTATTAAAAGTCGAAAACGGTACAACGAATCGTCTTCTTTCTCTAATAATTTAAGGAAACGTCGAAGCTTTCGCGCTTTGCGCGAGAGGGGGAAACGGAATTAAGATGAATAGGGCTTAATAAGATTCGAAAACGGTACGCGGAACCGTCTTCCTTTCTCTATATTGTGATGAAAGGCCAAAAATTCCGCGCTTCGCGCGGAAGGGAAAAACTTCATTTAGACGAGTCGAAAACGGTACAACGAATCGTGTTCTTTCTCTAATAATTTGAGGAAACGTCAAAGATTCCGCGCTTCGCGCAAGAGGGGGAAACTAAATGCAGACAAAATTAATAGGGCTTATTTAGAGTCGAAAACGGTACAACGAATTGTGTTATTTCTCTAATGATATGAGATAACGTCAAAGCTTTCGCGCTTCGCGTGAAGGGGGAAACTGAATTTAGATGAATAGGGCTGATTAAGAGTCGAAAACGGTACGACGAATCGTCTTCTTTCTTTAGTAATTTAATGAAACGTCAAAACTTCCGCGCTTCGCGCGGGAGGGGGAAGCTTAATACATTCGAGATAAGGATTAAGAGTCGAGAACAGTACACCGAATCGTCTGCTTTTTCTCATAATATAATAAAACGTCAAAGCTTGAGGGGGGGAACTGAATTCAGAAAAGGATAAACAGTCGAGAACGGTACAGCAAACCGTCTTCTTTTTTTATAATAATTTAATGAAAGGTGAAAGCTTTCGCGCTTCGCGCGGGAGGGGGGGGGGGAAACTTCATTCAGCCAAGGATTACCAGTCGAAAATGGTACAATTAATCGTCTTATTTCCCTTATAACGAAGGAAACGTCTAAGCTTCCGCGCTTCGCGCGGGAGGCCCATCACCCACACCCCCCTAATGAGCGCGCTTTTAAGTGATTCTCTTGCTCACTACCGCCCCTCCCTAAAATAAGATCCTAGCTCCGCGCCTGCATTAAAATATATAGCTATGATGCTGACTAAATTGAAGAAATAAATTTATATCGTCGAGGAAAATTACCATTTTGCGCATATGCAAGTACTATAGATAGTCCATAGGAAAAACAATTTAGCCTTCGGCCCCAGGTTTATAGGGTTAAATTTGTAGATATTGGACATTATAATTTTGTCGGTAATTGGTGGCTAGTTTTGTCGGTAATCGTTGGCCTCTACACCCCCCCCCCCCACTGAAAAAGGTCTAGCGACGCCCCTGCTCAGGGGGTCTTGACTAGACTGCCCTACTATGAATGTTTTAGTGTCAGTCGGTCAAGCCCGAAACCATTATGTGAACATTGTTCCTCCCTTACACTCAATCTCCCATACATTTTAGTATATAATTTTCGTGCGGTGCGATTTTTATTTTAACACGCAAATTATTTATGCAAATTGAGCTGCAATTAATTCGCTCGAGTCGACCAATTTGACTTTCTAACGTGACGTCATCGGTTCTTAGAATTTGTCTTATCTGTCGTCTTAGCTAAGACAAACTGCTCTATGTGTTTAGAATACGGCTGAGGCAACTTTCTTAACCAAGACAAATGCTTATACATTTTCTTAGACTTAAAGAGAAGGTTGAGTTCTGGGAAGAGGTGAATAATAATTTGTGAGCGTTATCATTCTTATTATGCAAGTGTGAAAGAACATCAGATAAGACATGTTCCCTGAAAAGCATGGCTCTTCAAATGCCTTTATATTCTAAATATGTCATGTAACTCGTAAAACTCGGGGGGGGGGGGTAGGTTTTTTACGCCACGTGTTCGTGTAGTCCCATATACATCTTTCTGTGTACAGTGTTTCATATTGCTCCGATTGTCTCATTTTCGCTCGCTGGATCACTGCAGCACAAATATAGCTCGTTCGACATCACTACCAAACTAGCCAATCAGCTGTCAATGACGTCATATTGAATGCGGCGGCAAATATATTTTGTGAAATTATCGAGAAATAGACTATTTCTTATTGCAAACTAGTTTTATATTTGGATGGAAACGCAGCCATTGTTATCTTGAAATTCATTGAAGTCATCATAATCGTAAGTTACGTCTCAGATGATTCAAGAGGTCTATTTTGTAGATAATTTTTCAATTTCTTAGAATGTTCCACTGTGTTGCAGGGTACCGGGTGTATGCCATTGGGTGTGATGTGTTCGCGCGCAATGGTGCGAATTATACATTCTTCTTCTTCTTCGCTATAGGTACAGGCCACCGCGCCGTTGGGTGTGAACATTCCTTTCCTTCTGAATACAATAACTTTTATCTGCCTAAGTTATTCAAACCATACGGAATCGTGGCGTCTCGCCACTTCCATTACGTAATCTTTAAAAGGATCCGCATACACAACATTTTCCTGCTATACGTTGTACCGCAGGAAAATACAACTCTCCCTGGTATACCTTACAGTCCAAACGATAAATATGTGCCTTAAACGAAGCAGGCGACAATCGGCGTAGCAGACGACACTTGATAGTAATTTTGTATGTGAGATTGCTTTGCTAAATATAAATTAATTTGTTAATAAATATCAACTAAAATTTATTTTACATATCTTTAAACCATCATTGATATTTAATAATTCATGAGTGAGTAAAATAAACATACCAAACTATATAATGACATGAAATACTTGGTGGCAATCAGGGGAGTTTGACGTGATGACCGATTGCACCCCTCTGTTAATAACCGAATAGTCAATGGTGTGTCATGAATATTCATGTTTTTGCTTTATACCTCGGCTAAATGTTTGCTTTTACTAAATGGAAAAATTACGGTGGGGGTTGGATGAAATAGACATAATGAACATAGCAGAAGTGATAATTGATAATTCATGCTTCTTATCCTTCGTTTGCTTGACCTATAATCTTAAAATCGCTTGGCAGACTGAGTCCAAAGTTCGACTTGTTTCACATGTGTATTATAGGCAATGGCGAGCTTGCAACCTATTTTGAAAAATTACGGTGGGTGAACTTTCAAAAGTCAATGAGACATGAGGGCTCCAATGAAAGAGCTAGTGATAACGTACGTCGGGGTGGATGTGCTTTTCGTTTAAACAAAAAATGAATTTTTATCGATTTAAAAAAAAACGTCCATAGGCTAACATGTTAGGCTGCTGACTCTGACGATAGGGGGCGTTGTGAAATGAGACTAAACGGAGCAATATGGTAACTTTACCAAGACTTGGCCAAATTTCTTATCATTTTGATGATTCCAGAATCTTGCAATACACACAAATACACACAAATTCGTCTAATGCTGGCTACGGTACCTCGGTGGTCTTACAAATTCGTGAATGAGCAAGCATGCTTGAGATAAGTGCATTCAATTTATTTAGATAAAATTGCGATTAGTTTATTTTGGGTCTTTGAGATTTGTTTGTTGTTGCTACGATAAGAGAAACGGTTTGTTTATTTTGTGGTGGACTCGGGTGTACAAATATTCATTATGTCTGAGTATTGTGAAATTGTGTATGCTAATCTTAGGATCGGTAAATTATATACTTCTTCTTGTGTGGTTGTTTATTCGAGTTTAATGTTGTGTATTTCATCAGCAAAGTGTATCTTTAAAGAAAGTGTCTTTGTACTTTGGATCCATAGGTTACTGATTATCATATCTGATTAGTCCTACCAAAAAAAGAGGCAAACAAAATATTTATATGAAGACAAATTCGGGGTGTGGTACAAGAGAAAAGGGAAGACGCGTTGAGGAGATCACATCCAAATCTCTAGTTTCTATGTTTTAAAAATAGATCAATGTTTGCAATTATTTAGAATACGATAAATTTAAAGAAAGGTGTAGTACGTGATATTCATGAATACATATAATTAGCGATATGATATTCAAATAAACATTATGAGACTATTTATTTTCCTCAATGGACTGTAGTGTTATAGCAATCGTTAAAAAAACGATATATATTTTTTTTTTTAATTCCGCTATCCAATCATTAAATATTTGATAATCAGACAGGCGATAGGCTTGTACAGGTAATGAGTTTCCTGACTGACCTAAAGATTTTTAATTATCATTGCAGCACGAGCTAAATCCAGGATTTGGTTTCAGACTCTGAAGCATAGTTACGCAATCCCTTTAACTAAACTGTGGAAATGTCATTGTGTAACAGTGATTACCAATAATTCCAAGTAATCAATTTAAAGAAATCAAAGCTTCCCTCTTATCTGGAATCCCTCTCAAAATTACACAAAATTGAATGCACCAGAAAACGAAATTGAATGCCCCAAACAGGCCCCAGCATGAGCGCCGCGTCAATTTGAATGTACAAAGTAGGAAATTGTATGCCCTTTTGTGAATTTGATTTCACCGAACATGAATAAGAGTGCCGATAAATGAAACTGATTGCTCGGATTTTTAGTTTGAATACAAAATTACAAAGTTGCCCGCAGAAATACAATTTATTGTTATGAGCTCGGTGGAGAAGAACATGACTTTAAGGATTTTTAAGAACTAGAATTTGAATGCCAGACAGTGTAATACTATCAAAATGCATACAAGTTGAATAAATTAGCATCTTTGACATGGGTGCCATTCACCGATCTCGAAGCGCCTATCATAAACGTATCTCTTTTAACTAATATAATCGAAATGCTTTTAAAAAATGCGCTATTGTAAATTGCACGACTTCATGCCCTCCTCACTCAAACGTATATATGTACATTGTTTGGTGATTTTTCAATTACTGTATGCTTTCCTTCAAAACTATTACTTTTCTTGTTTTCCTGTTCAACTGGAGCACGTGTATTCCCTGACCCTGACCTATGGAATATTCTCTCATCTACTATTAAAACATAAAGTACGATATATTTGTTCAAGGCTGCCCTGAACCGTAAAATATTATCAGCATGCAAGTCATAATTCAATAAGGGTTCAACCACAAATACTCGCGCATACATAAATAAGAACATAAGAAATTTTATCGAACGAAGGGCGATATAAATGGTTTACATTCATCAGTGACATCACGAGTTCGCGGCGGCTTCTCTTCTGTGATGACCCTTAGCGACATCTTGATAGAAAACAACATGCCGACACCCTTTGAGTCAGCCGCGCGGCTTCTTTCATGAACGCGTATCTATAAACGGAATGTGCGCAATGTATGTTTCGAATCTATATATGGAATTATTTTAGCCGGGATATATTGGTTCTCACGGTGTTGGCGTGAGAATCCTCATTCACCTTGCAGATTTTTTAGAGGATGGTCATAGACATTATTCGGTGGCAAATTAATTTATTGGACTTTATTGAGGAAACATTGTAGTCGACAACTATTATACTTCGATTCCACATTGGATTTACAGAAGGGAACATTTTAATACAACTTGGTTCTTCAGAGTAATTATATACGGCGACGGGATTTTGAATTGTGTACATTTGGAGTCCATAACTGGTTAATTTTATATTAGCCACATAACTTTGTTAATTGTATCATCGCGTCGGGAATTATAATGCCGAAGGCTAAGCAGAAGTCCAGGTGGACAACTGTTGACCGAATTGGGTCCTCACGTCCACGGAGAACTGCGACTGCAACAGCTCCGCCTTCCCAGCCCGTATCAGAGCCTCTCGTCCAGGCACCGCAGCCGAACCCCGGAGTCGAGCAGCGGGGACCGGGTCCATCCGCAAGTGAGTACGATTTTAGGCCGTTGGTTTGCGCGGGTAATGATACATTAAACTCAATTGGAGGCCCTGAGCAGGCGCAGCAGGTGGGGCTGATGATCAATGACCCTCCCTTGTTGGCAACTCCTCGGGAGCCGCTGGGGTCAGCTGTTCCTCGCGCATTGCGGGATAGAATCTGGAAAGGCGAGTTTGTTGATTTAGGGGCCGTGCCAGACGGCAGCGCACCCACGGTTATTGCCCTGTCAGGGTCAACATTTTGGATCGGCCAGTAGCACGATTTGTTTACATTCTTTCAGAAAAGGCGCGGCCACATCAGCCGCTATGACCGGTTCTGACGCAGGGGAAATTGAGAACACGGGGCACTGGTCCTCGGACGCGCATAAGAGATTTGATAGTATTAATATGCTACCTGTTGCATAATTCATGATGTATTGTACCATATTACTTCTTTAATCATTTGAGTTTAAGGAAGCGTGTTAAGACATATGAAAAACGTTCGTTCATCTGCTCCGCACGCATCGCACCGTGAGCTACAACACGTGAAATTCCTTACCATTTCATGCATTACCTACGCTAAATCACAGCAACAGCCTAACTGAACCCACTTTTAATACCATCTCGGCCGGTGTTTTAAAATTCAATGTTTTCTTTTTATTATGATATAAATTTGAAATAATTTCATTCATGGGGAAAGGTTGCACTTTTTGCTTAAAAATGTTTTAAAAAAAATATTAAAAAAAAAAACCTTTCACGACACTTTCTCTATGGAGGTCAACCGATTTTCGCCCAAAATTCGTCAACTCTCCATACTCATCTTGGCTGTAGAACTGATACGATGGCCGAATTGCACCATCTCGCATATCAAATTGAAGCTGAGGGTTTAACGATTCCAGTTATGTATCATTCATTTTGATTGGATAAGAGGAAAAGGTTGCACTTTTGCATCCAATGATTTGCTGTCTCTTATGCATGTTCCTTTTTGCGCAAGAGCATGAAATATGCCACACTACACGAGTTCCATAGACGTACACATTAGCGTGCGAACTTTTGCGTTGCATGTGATTTGAAACGGCACGTCTCCTCTCGGAATGTTCTCCGAACCGGTCCATTTTGTGTAGTTATTCCTATCAATATGTGAGTTTCAGCCTTAAATATGGAAAGAAGAAGACATGTAGACTGTCGTAATGATAATTAAATGGTGATACATCATGGATTTGTTGTGTAATTTGCCAGTGACCAAGAAGAAACACAAAGGATTTTGTAAAATTGTTCATCGTAAACCTCAGACCGCGAGAGAGGAATATTCCATTTGATTGTGGGGTTAGATATTATAATTAGTGAACTCCTTGATATTGAATTATCGATATGAATTCATTTTTCAACAGTTTTAAAGTTTTGTTATTGTTTTCGTGTCGTTTTAGAGTTTCATTAAAAGACATAAACATGCAAATGAAATCGTCTTTGTTTTATGTTTATGTTATGAACAAGACCCATTCTCCCTATTTTGTCATAATGGACGCACCCAGTGACCGGTCGACCCTCTGTGTTACGCGCCAGTGCACACTGCGGCACTTGGTGCGAAGCTCTGTGCAGAGTTGACCGGCTCGGGACCAATCCATTTTATGAACGAATTCGCCTAAAACTTTTCCATATGAAAATTATCAGTTATTTGGGTTGACCTATATGTTTAAATAGTATGTATAATTGACTCATGTTTATGCATGAGGCAGTTGAAGATCAATATTGTTATATTTGATTGGTGATTTTGAAACGAGTTATCAACAACAATGAGCTGCCGGAAGTTTTTTCTTTCATTCCTGCTGTAGGTTGCCAGTCAAGTACGATCCTGCTCATAGGCGATTCCATGATCCACTGGCTAGCCGCCTTCGCGCATCGTGAGGGAAAACAAGGTTTGGGGTCGTCAGCCAACGTCTTTTGGAGAGGAAGGAGGGGCCGTAAGTTAGGTCAAGTTATTGGTTATGTCCAATGGGTGCTGCCCTATATTTAGATTTCCTCTCCGTCGCACATCGTTTTGCACGTGGGAACAAATGACGTCGGGCGAGCTAAAAAACAAGAATTTTCGCTTTTGGATACAACGCTCGGACGATTGCACGAACACTTCCCCAATGCCCTCATTATTTGGTCGGATATTTTGCCGCGGATTTACAGCGGCTTCAGTAAATATGAGCAGCCCAAAATCGATCGGACGCGGCGAGCATTAAACAAGCACGTTAGGTGCATATGCCGCACGATCGGGGGGCAGTGCTTTGACTTACCTGGATATCAGGCACGAGCGGCGCGATCTGTTTAGGAGAGATGGCATTCATCTCTCCGAGACTGGAAATAATATGTTTCTTCATAGCCTTATTAAGGGGTTGGAACACATTTCATATACTTTCGTGGAGTTTTTTGAAGTGGTTTTGATTTATTGAATAGTATTTATGAGTTTGGTCACAGTCGTGTCCATAAGGTGTGTTTTTAATTTAATACCTTTTTCGGTAGAGAATTTATTCAAGTCATAATGAAACGTAGTAATCACGTTTGTTTCGGGTAATTGGTCTATTTATATTTAGCTCAAGCTTTGAAATTATAAAACTCGTACGTTATAGCAAAAGAGACTTATTAGGCTAGTGGTTTTTATTAAGATGTTAAGTTGATTTATTTAATGTACATATATATGTACGGTATATATTTCCCCATTTTGATGTTTAAAGGTAGTTATTATGTTTCGGGTAATTGGTTTATTTAGCTCGAGCTTTAAAAGCATAAAACTTTTACGTAACGCGAAAGAGACTTATTAGGCTAGTGGTTGCTATTAACATGTTAAGTTTATGTACATATTCGCATTTTGATGCTGTGTATTTTAGTTAATGGAAATTATAAAGCGTTTTCATGAGCTTGGGCACATTTGGTACCACGAACGTGTTTTTCATTGAAGACTGCTTTTGGTTTAAAACGAAAGGTAGTTATCATGCTATTTTGGTTAATTGGTTGATTTAGCTCAAATTTTAAAATGTGGGTATTGAAAAGATATTATGTATTATGGTAATTGGTTGAATGCATTATGTTCACGTTTAATTTCGTGTACTTTGTACATATATATATATATAGCCGTTTTGTGGCTTCGTTTATTTTACTTACTGATTATTGCAGAGTGTTTTCATGAGCTTAGTCACAGTCGTGGCCATAAATGTGCTGTTAACTTATAGTTTTTGGTTGGAAATGTAGTTATCACGTTATTTTGGCTAATTGGTTGGATTCAATATGTTCACGTTCAAGTTTGTGTACTTAGTTCATATATATATATAGCCGTTCGTGGCTTTGTTTTATTATATTTATTGTTATTGCAGAGTGCTTTCATGAGCATAGTCACAGTCGAGGTCATAAAGGTGTTTTTAATTTATTGTTTTTGGTTGAAAACGAAAGGTGGTTATCACGTTATTTTGGTTAGTTGGTTGATTTAGCTCAAGCTTCGAAATCGCACAACGTTGGTATTGAAATGAAATTAAGGTAATTGGTTGAATTCAATAGGTCCAAGTTCGTGTTCGCGTTTAAAACGCGTAGTGAAACGAAAGTAACCCATTAGAATTTAGGGTGAAATTATTATGTCAGTTTATATGCGTATATTACGCGATAAAAATATATACGCTCAGTGGCGGCGGGCGGTGCCCGTGTGGCGGAAATTGGCATTTTTGCCTCTTCGCATGTATATATATGTGTATGTGTATATATGTTAATATATACATATAAAGGTTATTATGTGTATTACACACTGCTGCAGAATACCCCATGGGAAGGTTGTGTTTTGGAGAATATGATTTGGATTATTTTAATTGGCCATTGTATCTTGCAGAGCTCAAAATTTATTGGTTTCCGGTAAGGGCCCCGATGATGACAGGTATCCTGTCTTTTATTTATAACATGTACCCGCCTGTAAAGTAGGCATCTGTTCGCCTGTTTAATGCAGTGGAACTGTGTGTCTTCTTTGTATGCAGAGGGGTGTTATACCACACTTTGTGGTACTCACAGTTAAATTCCATATGAGAAGGTAAACTCTGTTCGCCCTCTTTAATGAGGAAACAGTGTCGCCTTTTTACGGGCTGTGGGGGGTTGTACACAAGTTCTCGTCTGTTGGTGGCCCTGATGCAGAGAGTACTTTGGATTGGACATGCCGGCTCCATCCAGTTTTTCAGAGCTCAATATTTATTTGTTTTCCGAGGGGGCCCCGATGATATTTATAACATGTACCCGCCTGTAAAGTAGGCATCTGTTCGCCTGTTTAATGCAGCGGAACTGTGTGTCTTCTTTGTATGCAGAGGGGGTTATACGTATAGCCCACTTTGTGGTTCTCACAGTTAAATTCCATATGAGAAGGTAAACTCTGTTCGCCCTCTTTAACTCTTTGTTTGCTTTGTTCGCCGATTTGCACGGACGTAGGCGTGCCAACTTCGCATTTTTGCACAGATGTATACGAGTCAATTAGACATTCATAATACCGCTCGCAGTGTGTAGCCACGCGTTGCGTTTACTATTGTTTACATTGTATACATCGCACACTTTCCGGTAAACTGTTTTTCTTCATAGTGTTACATTCGAAATTACCGTGTATTTAGCGGTTTTCTTTGGATTTTTTTTACTGATGTTACGATGGCACCTGCTGGAAAACGTCAACGTGTGTTTAGTGTAGAGGAGGCTCGAGATCTTGTTACTATGGAAGCATGGAGCATGGACTCTGATTCCGACGAATCGAGCAGTGACGAAGACTCTAGTGATAAAAGTGTTCCCTGAGAGTAGACTGATAGAATAAGAATGAATAAAAATTAATGAAAGAGCTAGAGATGACAGCAAGAAAGAGAGTAGACTGATAGAATAAGAATGAATAAAAAAAATGAAAGAAGGAGATAGAGATGACAGCAAGAAAGAGAGTAGACAGTGATAGAATAAGAATGAATAAAAATAATGAAAGAAAGAGATAGAGATGACAGCAAGAAAGAGAGTAGACTGATAGAATAAGAATGAATAAAAATTAATGAAAGAGCTAGAGATGACAGCAAGAAAGAGAGTAGACAGTGATAGAATAAGAATGAATAAAACTAATGAAAGAAAGATGTATCCTGTCTTGCCGTCATCTTTATATCTTTCTTTTATTATCTTTATTCATTCTTATGCTATCAGTGTTTACTCTCTTTCTTTCCGTCATCTCTATCTTATTATTATTATCATTTTCCTATCTATATGTACCCTATGTCTTGCCGTCATCTGTATATCTTTTTCTTATTATCTTTATTCATTATTATGCTATGAGTGTAATACTCTCTTTCTTGCCGTCATCTCTATCTCATTATTATTATCATTTTCCTATCTATATGTACCCTATGTCTTGCCGTCATCTCTATATCTTTCTCTTATTATCTTTATTCATTCTTATGCTATCAGTGTTTACTCTCTTTCTTTCCGTCATCTCTATCTTATTATTATTATCATTTTCCTATCTATAATTATGTACCCTATGTCTTGCCGTCATCTCTATATCTTTCTCTTATTGTCTTTATTCATTCTTATGCTATCAGTGTTTACTCTCTTTCTTGCCGTCATCTCTATCTTATTATTATTATCATTTTCCTATCTATATGTACCCTATGTCTTGCCGTCATCTGTATATCTTTCTCTTATTATCTTTATTCATTCTTATGCTATCAGTGTTTACTCTCTTTCTTGCCGTCATCTCTATCTTATTATTATTATTATTTTCCTATCAATATGTATCCTATGTCTTGCCGTCATCTCTATATATTTCTCTTATTATCTTTATTCATTCTTGTGCTATCAGTGTTTACTCTCTTTCTTTCCGTCATCTCTATCTTTTTATTATTATCATTTTCCTATCTATATGTACCCTATGTCTTGCCGTCATCTCTATATCTTTCTCTTATTATCTTTATTCATTCTTATGCTATCAGTGTTTACTCTCTTTCTTTCCGTCATCTCTATCTCATTATTATTGTTATTTTCGTATCAATATGTATCCTGTCTTGCCGTCATCTTTATCTCTTTCTCTTATAATCTTTATTCACAGTAAAGTCCTTTCATTTCATATCACTATTTCTCTCTCATAATGTCTCTCACGTCCGTTCTCCATATTTTATTCATTGCATACTCCACTCGTCAATCATTTCTGATAATAAGCTCTCTCACAATAAAGTAAATGGAAAACAATGCAATATAGTTTATATTTTAAGATTGATTCATTCTTTCTTTGTATATCTATGGCTGTGATAAATGTACTTGAAATCAATTTTATTGAGGGGTAAGGAAGGTGAGAGAACAGATGCGGTGAACATTCATAATGAGACATTTCAATAAGATGCTGATTATGTCATGTATATCACATATAATATATTATGCCTATACCATTTTTACATGCTCATACCAGTGGGCAAAATCAATAACATTCTCTTATTTCTTATTGACTTATCATGGCACAACAAAGAAAAACATCCCCACGACGTCCCTTTTCATGCCCCGCTAAACCGGACATTGACAATAACCTGGGGTAATAGGGATTTCAATGGGCAGATTAGCCCATTGTCAAGGGTGGCTGAGCGGGGTACTTTCAAGTCTCTCCCTATTGAACTTCTTTTCTTCAACAACCTAAATACTAACCTTCTGAATTGTTAGAATACTTGAGCAAGGTATGTAAAGAAAGGTAAGAAGTCCACCTTTCTAATAGATTCGATTTGAAGATGTCTTATCATTGCTAAATAAGAAATTCTAGAGGGATAAAAAACTGCCGTAAATAAGAAAAATTAAACATTATATAATTATGATTATTATAAAAATGATAATTCAAAATATAACAAATGACGGTTCATCGAAAAGCACGTTTTCCGGTCTACAACTTTGCTGCACAATATTTTTCATCATGATCATCCAGTGAAGAGTTATAGCCTCTTGATTCAGCAGAGTCAATAAAGATTCCCTCGAAATGTGTGACCCTAAAAGAATGTGGCACAGGGGGGTTTTTTAAGTGGCGCATAAAGAGTTAATGAGGAAACAGTGTCGCCTTTTTACGGGCTGTGGGGGGTTGTACACAAGTTCTCGTCTGTTGGTGGCCCCGATGCAGAGAGTACTATGGATTGGACATGCCGGCTCCATCCAGTTTTTCATGTGCAGATACTTGTATAAATTGATCAAAAGATTCGAAAATGATACCCGGGTCCTTCCCTGGGGCGGATTGGAGCAGTGTAACGTTTAAGTAAAAGTATTTTATATTCAGTTGGGAAAGTTTGTGTCGTAGTTATTATTGTCATGATGTTGATATTCAGGGTAACAAGATTCCATCCTCTATTAAATCTCAAGTACCCGCAAAAAACGCATCCCGTTTCATTTGTTACTGTGAATGTAAGAAATGTTATCGAACGAAGGGCGATATAAATGGTTTACATTCATCAGTGACATAACGAGTTCGCGGCGGCTTCTCTTCTGTGATGACCCTTAGCGACATCTTGATAGAAAACAACATGCCGACACCCTTTGAGTCAGCCGCGCGGCTTCTTTCATGAACGCGTATCTATAAACGGAATGTGCGCAATGTATGTTTCGAATCTATATATTGAATTATTTTAGCCGGGATATATTGGTTCTCACGGTGTTGGCGTGAGAATCCTCATTCACCTTGCAGATTTTTTAGAGGATGGTCATAGACATTATTCGGTGGCAAATTAATTTACCCTCCACCACCCCCAACTTCATTTTCCTCCTTACGTTTTTCAAGTGTATTCGATAGTATGTTTTATAAATATTAAGTGGTCAGGAAGCGTGTCAAGTGATTAACATAATGGATTAATCATGTTTGTTTTTTCCCCTCAGTCAAGTAATCTTGATGTCGAAGCAATGCTTGGCAGGTTGGGGCTTTCCTGCATCACAATTAAAGGAGATTTTATATATAACAACGTTGTTAATATAGCTGAGTAACAATTTTGGTCTCAGCTCGTTATACCATATTTTGTCGTTGTTAATTCGATTATATATATTGGCATTATTGTTTTGCAAGCAATACGATTTTGTAATAATGGTTTTGTTGGTCTAGGAGATAAGTTATGATTGACATGATATGTGTTTTGTCTCACAGATATAAATGCAATAATGCATGGAAATTGTTTTACATGCTTTAGGTCAAGCAATCGAATATACGATACAGGGTAATCTCGATTAAAGGAGATTTCATATGTAACAATGTTGTTAATATAGCAGAATAACATTCCTGGTCCCAGCTCGTTATATTATATTTTGTTGTTACCTGTATTAGGTCCATGATTATATACAACGGCATTTCTGCTGTAGCATGGTAAATTTAACGGGACCAATTAACTCTTAAGCTGCCCCTATGCAATTCACCCAGTGCCACAGTGCTAATCCCTATTGTGCCCGCTACTAATCTCCTGTGTGCTAAGTTAATTTAGAGTTGGTTCAAGTGCGTGTAGTTTAAATTGTTACTATGTTTGATCCACTATAACATCTCATCTGTATATTGTATAAAAAATAATTGTACGTTAAAGTTGTAGGAAATTTAACCTTCTTTCTGTTGATACCAATATCATTTCATGAATCTGTAATTTTGGTAAAGTAAATAAGCACTATCAGTGAGTTGTCAAACCAATCCGTTGTCTCATTTCCCGCACACAATCTGAGGGGACATGATCAAAACTGACAAATTTGATGATAAAATATCGCAATTTTCTCAGGAAAATCCAATGTAACGGTATACGTGAAGCACGCAAAATCAAAACAACAATAAACCCCCTCCACAAATACAGTAAGCATTCATGCGTGCACGCAATGCGCATCGCACAATAGGCATAAACAATTAGCTTGTGTACTTATGCACGAAAATGTGTCCGTGGCACGCGAGCGGATGAGAGTTTATGTGTCCATGGCAAGTCAACAGAAACCCGATTATGTGTGCGTGGCACGCCAGCGCATGCACAGAACAGTGTTCTTGGCACGATAAGAGTTAAGAACCTCGTTATACCGATTTATCGCTGTATACAGTGGGTTTAACATTATTTAGTGAGTGTGTTAACGAATTAAAGGAGAATTGTATTCCCAAAGTACATGCAGGGTAATGCTATATCAAATTGAAAGTTTACTCGGATTTGGAGCAAATTGCTTGGTCGCACAAATATCTGCGGTTTTATAACGAATGGCTCCGCAGTCGTGGGCCGTGAGGGAATTTTGTCCCGGTCATGTTTCTCAGATCAGTGGTCTGAAGATTGGGTTTGTTTCGCCCTCACCTCATCCGAAAGGGGGTCACGGAGTGGCCTCGGGGGGGGGGGGGGGGGGGGATCTAAACACGCGAATTGTTGGAATTTGCGTTGTGACATGTGTAATTGGCATTTTTGCCTCTTCGCATATATATATGTGTATGTGTATATATGTTAATATATACATATAAAGGTTATTATGTGTATTACACACTGCTGCAGAATACCCCATGGGAAGGTTGTGTTTTGGAGAATATGATTTTGATTATTTTAATTGGCCATTGTATCTTGCAGAGCTCAATATTTATTGGTTTCCGGTAAGGGCCCCGATGATGACAGGTATCCTGTCTTTTATTTATAACATGTACCCGCCTGTAAAGTAGGCATCTGTTCGCCTGTTTAATGCAGTGGAACTGTGTGTCTTCTTTGTATGCAGAGGGGTGTTATACCACACTTTGTGGTACTCACAGTTAAATTCCATATGAGAAGGTAAACTCTGTTCGCCCTCTTTAATGAGGAAACAGTGTCGCCTTTTTACGGGCTGTGGGGGGTTGTACACAAGTTCTCGTCTGTTGGTGGCCCTGATGCAGAGAGTACTTTGGATTGGACATGCCGGCTCCATCCAGTTTTTCAGAGCTCAATATTTATTTGTTTTCCGAGGGGGCCCCGATGATATTTATAACATGTACCCGCCTGTAAAGTAGGCATCTGTTCGCCTGTTTAATGCAGCGGAACTGTGTGTCTTCTTTGTATGCAGAGGGGGGTTAAGCGCCTTGGATTAATTCTCATGTGCGAGAAGCTGCGTGTTTTTAACCTGAGAGCGCATGCATGAAAGCCGTATTGAGTTAATCCCGGATGCACGATTTGCCCACGAGAAGACGCATTGTGTGTGTCCGAACACCGTAACGTCCTTTTCAAGCCAGAAAATTTTCAACCCATTGAAAGATTCGTCATACTTGTTTAGCTCCCTCTGCGGCTAAACTAAGTTATTTAGCTTAGCTTGAGTTCGTGTCTAATTAACACTGTACTCTGTATGTTTGGCATGGATCATTATGCACAATAAAAACACCGTTTAAAAGGGTTGTTTACAAGTAATAAGACCTGTTTAAAAAAATTCAACAAGCTGTTGTATTGTAATGAACTGTTAGCATTTTAAACAATTGCGTTTTATCTGTGTATATTATAACCGAATTAATTTTTAAAAAGTAGATTTTTTTCGGGGAGGTAACTTGGAGGTGTCAATCTAGACACACGGGTTATGGGCGCCCCATTCAAATTTAATTCTCCAACAATTAATGGAAATAAAGACTAGTGGGTTTTTTTCTATCTCGCCGTTAAAAACAATTACGTGCTGGCCATAAAGCCAATGTGTTGATTCATGAATTATTGTTTGGAGACTATGCTATTCCATTGTCATTTAACCCGTTCAGCTCGGAATTATTCAGCCTGATAGCCACCTCACAAACGAGATTAAAAATCGAACATGCCGTACCTTGAGACCGCTCAGCGCGAGGCACAATGCGTGTGCGTTCAAGCGGCTGGCTAGGCTTCGACTAACGGGAACCTAGCGCATGCGCAGATCATTTGGCAATCTGGCTTTGTCTCGTCGAGAGCACGTTGCTCTGCTGTGCTCCAAGCCTCTCAGTTCTTTCAGCTCTTTCGTAGGGTTTTCTTCTTCGTTATCTTTTCTTCTTCTTCTTCGCCTCCTTCTTATTTTGTTTCTTTTCTTTCTCTTCCGCATCTTTTCTTTTTTCTTCTCACTCCTATCCCCCCTTCTTCTTCTTCTTCTTCTCCTTCTTCTTCTTCTTCTTCATCTCTTTTTATTTAGATACTAGCTGGACCCGCGGAAATCCGCGGGATTCTAGAGGGGGGCGGGGGGTGTAAATAGATATATAGAGACTGTCTAAATTAAAACCACCAAGAACTTTATTTGCCATTCAAGCCATTAAAAAAATATACTTGTTTAGGACCCGCGGAAATCCGCGGGATTATAGAGGGGGGCGGGGGTGTAAGTAGATATATAGAGACTGTCTAAATTAAAACCACCAAGAACTTTATTTGCCATTCAGGCCATTACAAAATATACATGTTTAGCGTCCCCGCCCGCTTCCTTTTTGGGGGCCGCCTCCAATTTTTTTTTTTTGATTTTTTTTTTTTTTGATTTTTTTTTTTTTTTTAGGGGCCGCCTCCTATTTTTTTTTTTGAAAGAAAAAAAACATAAAAAGCACTGCTAGAATGTATTTCTGACTTAAAAAAAAAAAAAAAAAAAAATCTCGGCCGCCATCTTGAAAAATAGCCTGAATGTCAGGGAAAATGTACGGAGCGGCCATTTTGAAAGAAAAAAAAAAAAAAAGGGCCTCCTCCCATTTTTCTAAAAAACAGGACGCTTTAAGCATGTTTTTTTTTTAATTTGGTCTTATATTAAATTTAAAAAACAATCCAACTGTACCGGTAGTTATTCTTTAAGCCACTGGAACTGCGTAGAGTGGCGTACCGACTACGCAGAAATTAGGCTGCGTGTTAATGGGAAAAAAGTCCCTGCGTAGGTTATGCGTAGGCTGGCGTACGGGTTTGCTTATGGTTGCTTACTGTGTTGAAAGCTTTTACTGCTTTGTCAATCTGGCGTAGGGTAGCGTACTGTTGCGTAGGCATGTAGCGTAGTGTTGCGTAAAAAGACGTACTTTCTGCGTCAAGTTTCTATGCCTAAAGTACGCGAAAAAAATTAAACATGTTGAATTGTTTTTGTTCATCTTGCGTACCCCTTTCCGTCCCTCAGCATATAGTAACGTAGGCCAGCGTAGGTGGTACGCAACACTACGCAACTCTACGTATTGACCCACGCCAATTAGTGACCGGCAGGTGCCACAAATAAAGTATTAACAAAAATGCTCATCTGACCCTAATTAAACGCCTAAAACCCCCAAGCTTTCGGGGGTTTATGGCCCCTTGAAACCCATAGACCCCACGCCTATATTATATATACACTCAACTCAGGACCCGCGGAAATCCGCGGAATTCTAGAGGGGGGCGCAGGCAAAAAAATAAGTTTTTCATTTCTGGGGCTCCATTTCAAATTTTCGGAAAATTTTCAGGGGCTACTTTTTCAACTTTTGGGGGTTCTTTTTTCTGGGGCTACTTTTTCATTAATTCATAAAAGGATAGGCCTACACTTTGTTGAGATTTGTTTAGTAGGCTAAGGTTTGAGGCTTCCTACATCCTACTTCATAATTGCCTATTTAAAAAAAAAAAAAAATTCTCTAGTTCAATAACTAAGTTTTCATGCATTGATTTGATGCAAGAATTGTAACATAATAATAGTTCCTAGATTGTGATTATTTCTGACCATGAATTTCGATAATCATTTTTCAAAGTAAAATTTTCATAAGAAAATCAGATAGTCGTTTAAAAACGTAGACATTAGTAATACTTTTACTAATTCTAAGCTCAGGTTTCGTAAATCTATTCACGAAACTATATAGAAATCGCGGCAATAATGATGCAAACCAACAGATAACAATTTCAAAGTGTCAAATCTCTTCGACTCGAGCTCAGCTGAACTCACACACACTTCAGCTTAACTCCAGCAAGCTCGAACACCGGCGCCGCAGGCGTCGGACGCCTGCGGTGCCCGGTGCCGGTGTTGGAGCTTCCCGAGCACGCAGCTGTACTGTGTGTTGAATATTGAAAGCAGCTTGCGACTGAAGTGTCAGTCCATTGGTTTTCTTGTGAAAACTTTCCTTTAGAAAATGATAATCAAACTTGAGTATACATGGCCGTAATAATCACAAAATAAGCTTTGATTTCATACCTCCATTCACGAAAACTATATAAAAATCGCGGCAATCATGATGGAAATAGGTCTCTAAGTTTGGACGTCGACGGGAAGCCCCGTTCATCTCTTGTGCAGCTACTACATGCAAAGCACATCCTATAGAAAGAAACCTAACACGGGGTAAGTCGTACCCATTCAGCGTGCATTTAATACGCAACTTAATGTGAGTGGATGGTCATCGGTCGTGTGTCTACGGATGTCATGTTGAATATCCATGAGGTATCTCTGTCGTCACGCATATCATGCATTATGCATGTCGCGTCGGACGTCGACACGGAGGAGGACCTCGGGCGGAGTATAGCCAATTCGCTAGAGTAGACTCTCCCGCGGACGACGGCACCGGGCACGGGTACCCCGAGGGGAGGGTTCAGGAGGAGATAGCTGCACCAACTTGGGTCGGCGATCTCATTAAAAAACAATAGAATACAAAGGCTGGCGGAGACGTCGCGCCCCCCGCGGAGCCTTAGCGTATTACTTATAGTGACTCAATTTTATGAGAAAAATACACAATTTATAAAAAATAAAAGATTTGAATGTATATCTTTCAATGTTGCATCAAATTAATATGAAATAGTATATCAGCCTAAATTGACGGTTATAATGTCGGACATTATACTTTAGCGAAAATATACAAACATGATAAAATGAAACTAAAGAATAATCCAGAACGGGGGGGGGGGGAGGGGGGGGGGGGTGAAAGGAGAGACAAAATAGCATAATAATGAATAAATACAGTACAGACTATAACACGATGCGTCCAACTTTCTCTCTCTCTCTCTCTTTCTTTCTCTCTCTCTCTCTCTCTCTGTCCGTCTGTCTTTCTCTCTCTGGCTTTCTCTCTCTTATTTTGTTCTTCTTTCTCCTCCGCATCTTTTCTTTTTTCTTCTCACTCCTATTCCCCCTTCTTCTTCTTCTCCTTCTTCTTCTTCTTCTTCTTCTTCTTCTTCTTCATCTCTTTTTATTTAGATACTCAATTTTATGAGAAAAATACACAATTTATAAAAAATAAAAGATTTGTAGGTAAATCTTTCAATGTTGCATCAAATTAATATGAAATAGTATATCAGCCTAAATTGACGGTTATAATGTCGGACATTATACTTTAGCGAAAATACACAAACATGATAAAATTTTTGATTGTAAATCCCTGTTGCATCAAACTGATAAAAAAAAAAAATATTATGCTATATTGACGGTACTATTATACGTCGGATATTATACTTTAGCTCAAAGATATAAACAAAACAAAACAGGGGGGGGGGGGGGGAGTCGGTGAGAAAAATATCATAATAATAAATACAGTACAGACTACGTCCAACCTTCTATCTCTCCCCCCCCCCCCCCCTCCCTCTCTCTCTCTCCCTGTCCGTCTGTCTCTTTATGTCGTTTTCCATTTTCATCTTTCATAATATTGTCTATTCCGCCATTTGCTTGTATGCCGACATCATCTCTTCCTTGAGATTAATTATTATAACGTAATTATCCCTGATGATGTACACATTATACCTTTTATTTATTATAGGAAACGAAATAGAGAACGAGCGGCTGATAATGTCGAAATGCGAAGAATATTACTGTACAATAATTATATTTCCAAAGTAAAACTTTTGAATGAAAATTTCTGTTGCATCAAATTGATATTAAAAAATGCTTATAATGCTATATTTACAATACTATATACGTCGGACATTATACTTCAGCGAAAAGATATCTATATGATGAAGAAAAAAAGGGCAGACTAAAGGGTAAACAAAAATTGGAGCTGGGGGGGGGTGATCGGAGAGACAAATATATAAATAAATACATCTCCCCCCCCCCCTTCCCCCTCCCCTTTCTCTCTCTCTCTCTCTCTCTCTCCCTCGTTCTCTCTCTCTCTCTCTCTTTCCCCCTCTCTCTCTCTCCCCCTCTCTCTGTCCGTCTCTTTGTCAATGTCGTTTTTATCATATTCATTTTCTGAGTCCGAGTCAAGGATCGCTTCTCGAGCATCTTCAACGCTAAAAAGAGCCTTTCTCCGATGACGAGACATTTTGAGAAACTATCTTAAGATAAAGAGCAGTTATAAGCAAAGAATTGAGAACTAATTTGTGCAAACAACTATCATGAAATCAAGAAGCTGTACTAAATAGTAAAACTCCGACACTTTATAGCACGATAAGTAAATAATAGCCGACAACCTTGAAACGAAACAATGGGATGGACTACTAGTATATCGAGACTAGCTAATCTCCCCAATAATAGGTCGGCCCGGTACCGTACGCGTCTTATTTTTTCGTACCACGGCGAGCCCGGATTCCTGTTTTATCATGAATATTCATTAGGCAGGGCCGGGGAAAGTCTCGATTCTCTTGAATATTCATGTATGATCGAGGCATGCGCAGCATCGAATATCGTGTGTAACAAGTACGTTGGATTAATGGCAGGCCTATAATATGACATAGAAAAGCAATGTCATGGTCATTTAGATAATACAGTCATAAATGCTGTGTTTAATTACTAGTAAATGCCAAAATGTCAGTACCGGTAGACAAGATATACAGCATATATTTCAAGTAAGAGTCTTGATAGGCAATTTGTGAGTAGCCTAGGCCTACTTTTCTGAGATTAATGGGAGTCTAGTTCTTTTCATGAATTGGTAAATAATCAGTTCTAGGTTTGCTTTTTAAATATTACAAGCAGAGGTTGCATTATGGTATTGAATATGTGATACAGTATTATAAACTGTATAAAATAGATAACAAGAATAGGCCTACATACAGACATTTATCAAAAATAAAATACTTGTGTATTGCACTTAAATTATTTCTATGATCTATGCTCACTTAACTGCATAAGGAAGAAAAGGAAGAAAGAAAAATGGGATTAGAAAGAAGAATAACAAAGTTAAAAAGTAAAATATATATAAATAATAAATGAATGAAAGAAATAAAGAATACGGAATAGATACCAAGGAAGAAAGAAATAAATTGCAAGAAAATTGAAATGAAAAGAAGACAAAAGAAAAAGGGAAAGGAGCAAGATAATATTGATACCATATCTTCAATCTTGTTTTCTTTTATCTTGCCTCTTGTTTTTGTTTAGGCCTAGCTACCATTTTTTCCTTTCCTTTCTCTTTTTCTCTTAAAAGTTCTCTTTGGTTTCTTTCTAAAATAATGAGGGAAGGGACTCGATGGGGGGGGGGGGGACTCGATGATAATTCATCATTTGAAGGTTTACAATGTGACGGTCCACGAGTTATATGCACCCACTGAAGAAAATCCATGTACAGGGTTGCTGCAGGAACCCCAGCACCCACAGATCCCACGCATGATGAGACAAACTCGAGAGAAAACTACACATTCTTTCACATACATTGAAGAAAAAAAAGAAGAAAAAAAAATTCCAAGATCGGTTGAACTCTTTTTGACCCCTCCCCAGGACGTCGATCAATTACATGTACCGTATGTGCCCCCCCCCCAAAAAAAAACAAAAAAAACTCTGGCTACGGCCCTGGCGATAATTTCCCACTATTCAAATCTGACAGGTGCCCCTTTTTCTTCAACAAATGCCCCTTTAACTTCATAATAAGTGCCACTGTTCCATTTTCATAAGTGCCCCTTGTGATATCTGATAAAAGCCCTTTCTTTTTTTTTACTTTGACACGCGTCCCCTTAAACTTTCTAACAAGTGCCCTTTTACCTTTTGATATGTGCCCCTTTCCCTGTTTAATAGGAGCCCCAAACCCAACCCTTTCTCATAAATGCCCCTTTGACACATGCCCCCTTTTCCTTTTTTTTATAATTCCCCTTTTCTCTCTTTCTCTGTCTTTCGAAAACTATCTTCTGCAAGGTTTGTTCTCTTGACTGAGCAACCTGTTGCAATTCCTTTCTGTCTCACTTTCAGTCGTACTTGTTGCCACTCATTTGCATTCACTCGTTATCAACTACCATCAACCATTCCATATTCACTCCATTACTGTCCACATTTCAATTTCATTCTCTTCACTCTCCCTTTTTGCAGCCTTTCCAGGAGCTTTGCTAGAAGTAGAACATTTTAATGTAGAGGCCAGAGAAACCGGAAAGTATGTTAATCATTTTATTCAAATATCTAACTTGAAAAAAAGGAAAGTGAAACATTGTTTAATTACAATATATTGACATAATTTTGTTAAAGAAAAATTTGAATTTAACACTGGAAATTTGTAATTGGTTTGCCAGCCCCCCCCCCCCCCCCAAAAAAAAAAAAACACACTCAAAACACAACAGTGGTACCAGGGTTTTTGTTAGGAGGCCCATGTACTGTATAATTTTTATTATTAAGAATAGTTTTCTCTTTTTTATTAATTTGACATTGGCATACCGTAAATTTCACCAGTAACCCCCCCCCCCCCCTCCCGACACTGCCATTACTTCTACCAACAGTAATGCTATAATTCAAAATTTCACTTTCTAAATCCTTCTAATATAAACATATAATCATATTTGTACAGAGGATAAGATAAGAGGATAGCAAGCCCCCCCCCCCCCCCACTCCCTGTTTTCTTTAGTTGGGAAGCATCGAAACATGATTCTATGAAAGCTACCAGTTTGGATACGAAAGGCAATGAGGATTAGCAGTTTCCATATTTAATGCATTTAGAGTGTTGTCTTTCAAACCTTCTTACATACAATACTTGAAGTAGCAATAATTTCATAATCTACAAAACTTCCCATACAGAAGTCCATAGAGGTAAATGAATTTTAACATGTATAATTATAATCAAAATATCATTGATTAATTCAATCTTTGATATAGACTGATAGACCTTTATCAATCAAATTTGAAGGAGAATCTTTCTGCCCAGTCCTCAGTTTCATCCTATAAGATGGTAGTTGACATTGTTAGAATTTTAATGTTTATTCGTTGAGGATTAGTTATCTTTAATTATTTGAAAGTCGACAAGATGATAAACTTCATTAGCTTTATTGAATGTAGTATTCTACAAACATATAATACAAATAACAAATAAATATCATGTAAATATTCCAGTTTAAACCCATCTCTATTGTCCTCTTTCATTATATGAGGGTGGCATCTTTAAGACGTAGTCTCGTGTAGATATCTTCTGCATCCATCACTAAAGTTGTAGCCTAGTTTTCAGAAAAAAATATAACCCAAGTCTGTTGAATGGAAAAATGAAATAAGATATAAAAAAATCAACAATGACTAATAACATACACCCTGATACCTGCTCAGAAAAAGGAAGGACTGAAATTCACTTGGGGTTCTAGTGGGCAAACCTAAACTATTTTTTGTACAAGACTAGTTTAAATACTGACCGCATCTTAAATTATTACTGATGATCCCATTAAGACGATAGGCCTGCTGGAGCTCGGATCAGACAAGGTATGAAATAAGTAATACAATGTAATACAACTCGTGCTCATACCAGTAATTGAATAATACTCGGTTAAGTATGGGACATAAAATGACCAAACAACTTTGACCAGAGAATGTACTGCAAATAATGCTACTGAAACATACGTAATGTAGACTTATATTTCATCTATATTGACATTTAATTTTTAATCTAAATTACAATTGTGATATTAAGTCAATTATTCCTTTACAAGTCAACTGACAATGAAAAATATCTGTTTCAGATCTATAATTTTCTCCATGACATTTGTTCCACAAAAATTTATTGGGGGTACCTTCATGTATATTAGCACACTTGCTCGTATGAAGTGTAGTAGGCCCGCATCTCTAGATATGATCCCGTCAACATCTGTTCTTTGTTCCTCTCCTGAGTTTGCAAACCAGAATGCCTTCATCATCCACTGTAGAGAGGCATCATCCTACATGAGAGAAAACAAAGTAGGTACATGTACTTCAATTAAAAACTGATACTGATGGATACATATCAACCATAATACATCCTATAAACAGACTTTTATCAATCTTATTTTGTGTTCTTCTTCATCTTCATTGCTCAAGAAGTGAAAGTACCCCTTACAAAAAAAAATAATGAGGGGTCCTGTGTATACCCTACATGTAGTGCTTACAATGTGCATTTGATATGGCTCTTCTAAACACAGGACCTCCTGTAAATAAGGACAAATTTTCCTTTGTAAACATAGAAAGAAAAGACATCAATATTTGTATACTAGGTGCAGAACTAGAATAAAATATACCCTCCACTATATATGCTTGCAATGTCAACTTAGTTCCATTTCCTTTTGAGTGAATTAATAGGTGGTCGTTTAATATGTGTGTGCTAAATAACCTGATAACTGTACCTGCATCGGACTTTCTGCTTCATCTTGCAAATATAAGAGATGTTGTAATGTCCTCCTTCCAGCTCTTCAGTTTCAATCTTTTGGAACAAAAAGAAGAAGAAAATCAATACGACAATCAAGGCATCCCTTTCTCCTTAACAAAATAAAATAGATCTAGCATAATTCAAATTAATAGATATTTTTATGTCATGGTTGGCCTTAATTTTAATATGGTGTGGAAATCAACATTCCTATTTAATGAACCACAGTACAAAGTAAAACTAAATGGAAGATTTAACTTGTGCATCAAACAGTGGTTTCTATGGCCTATGAACACGAAGCAGTACTAAGTAGAATTAGTTTATTATAACAAGAAGAGGTGGACTACATACCATATAAGCAGAGGCGGCGCTCCGAGGGGGGGGGGGGCAGAGTGCCCTCCCATTTGGTCAAGTACCCTAAAAGTGCCCCTTTTTGCATAGGAAAAGTGCCCCTTTTTACATAGGAAAGTGCCCCTTTTACTCTGACAAGTGCCCCTATTAAGTTTTAAAGTGCCCCTTCCTCTTTTAATAACTACCCCTTTTAACTTGGATAAGCGCACCTTATATCTTCACATGTGCTCCCTTTCATTTTTAATAAGTGCCCCTTTTTCTTATAAGTGCCCCCATTTAAAAATAGCCCTTTCCCTTCTCATAAATGCCCCTTTTCATCTATGAAAATAGTTCCTTTTCATTCTCTTAAGTGCCCCTTTTCATCTCTTGTAAATGACCCTATTCACTTCTGAGAGATACTTGTTTTACTTTGACAAGCACCCCTTCCCCTCCTAGTCAGTACTCTTTTCATCTCTTATAAATGCCCCTTTTATTTTGACACGTCCTCCTTTTCCTTCCTATATAATGCCTTTTTTCCTTATAAGCACCCTTACCCCTTATCATAATTACCGGTACCACTTTTCGTCTTTGATAAGTGCCCCGTTTATTTAAACATGTGCCACTTTTTCTTTTTAATAAGAGCCACTTCCCCTTCTCATTACCCTTTTAACAATGATATGTACCCTATTTCCTTTCTTATAAAGAACCTATCCCTTTTTCATAAATGCCCCTTTTCACTGCTTATAAATGCCCCCTATCAAAATCTGATGGGTGCCTCTTTTCCGTCGACAAATGCCCATGTTCTTATCATCCCTGGTGCATGCCTCTTTGTTTAGGTGTAAGAAGTGCCCCATTTTCACCTCTGATAATTAGCCTTTGTACTTTGACACATGCTTCTTTTCTTTTCTGATAAGTGTCTTAACCCTTTCGATAAGTGTCCCCTTTTCCTCTCATCATTAAACGTGTCCCTAATTTCAAGCGACTAAAAGCAATTTCCCACAAAGCTCGCTCGCTACGCTTGCCCATAGTTATAGATGTTATAATTATGTAACTTATCACAGATCTATTCAGTCTTCCGTTATGAGATTGTGCTTATATAACCCCATCAGGATTGGGTTTTCCTCTTTATAAGATGTAATTTTCGCACTGCAAGCCAAAAACTGCAAAGTATGATACTTAAGCAATATCTTAAATGCTGTATTAAGAGAAACAAATATTGAAATCATCCCTGATAATGTAATCACAAAATAGGGGTATATACCAATGTCAAAAAAATGGTATATTTTCCCTCTGAAGGTGCCCTTTTTTCAAGAAAGTGCCCTTTTGTTGGTGCCCCCCCCCCCCACTTTGGAAGTTGCTCCGCCCAAAGGCTCGACTACCCTAGGGGTCTTCTATTATACAACGTCCAACAAAAAATAGATTTATCAAATGAACTGCACACTTTGGAGAAGAAAAAATCTTTAATATAGGTCTAGATCTAGAAAAGTTATGACAACTTGACAAGCACACTGGACACACACAACATCTGAACATTAAATAAATGAATCCTAGGTCTAGTTTGTTTGTTTTTGAATATTTTTATTAATAAGTTCCAGGTTTACGTCTAAATGAAATATGGTTTGGAGCCGTTTGATTATCCATGGTCACAAACAATTTTGGTCTAAAAGTTGACACGCACCAATGATGCAACTGAACGAACGGATAGCACTTAGTCTTAGTACTAGTATAGCCAACAGAGTCGACATCTACTAAAGATATAAACAAGAATTAACCCTCTTGGATTATTAAAGAAATCATACTTCATAGATTATTTTAAGGTGTAACGTTAAATCTAGATTTAAATTCAATGGATGATTGGTGAATTAGATTCACGATGACGATCAAATTTGGAATAAAACCTGATCAGAAAGTTTTATCTTGATGCAGATTAGCACCGAAATTCCCCAACGTGGGCCTGCCGGAACCCGGGGCTCTAAAGGGTGACATGAAGGCAAACCGCAGTCAAACTACTTCACGACGATGAAAATCAAAGTGCAATTTCAAGAGAAATATTTTCCTAGCCTTTTCCCCACAAATCTGTTGAGAACAGTCTCAAAATGTAAAGAAATTACAGTAGATCACGAATTACAGCTTTTTCAAATTAATGACTAAATTCTCTTAATCTACTGATATTTCAATCAATTACTCACCCATATGCATTCTCCGTGAACTAAATCTTCTCACTTTGTGCGAGTATAGCGCGCGTCGTGCATTCCCACCTAGTCGATATGAATATTTAAGAGAATCGAGACTTTCCCCGACCCTGCCTAATGAATATTCATGATAAAACAGGAATCCGGCCTCGCCGTGGTACGAAAAAATAAGACGCGTACCGTACACATGAGTGACCTGAACTGAGAGCGCTAGGTCGAGCGAGACTGTAATATACTATAAGCTTTTCAATAATCGGCCCGTTACCCTGAATAGAAAATATGACCATATGACCATATAAGGCCAAGGCTCATGTATTGTACGGTGTATCCGCGCGTGCCGTGTACAAAGCATCCAGAGCGAGTGTGGAATTCGCTGTTTTTTTTTTTTTTTTTGTTTAAATTAAAAAAAACAAAAACAACAACAACAAAGGGAGGGGGGGGATTTAAGTTTTCTTTTAGGGGGGTTTACACATATAAAAATACCAAAGGGGGGGGTTGAACCCCCAAACCCCCCCCCCCCCCCCCCCCCTGCGTACGCCCTGGTTTCTATTCTTAAATAGACAAACTTCTAGAGTTTTTCCCCGTTGTTTTTAGAATGATTACAAAGATAATAATAATAATAATTTTTCGTTGGGGGGGGGGGGGGAAGGGGGGGAGGTGGGGGGGGGTAAGGTCACTTTACGTTAGCCGTGGGCATAATTTTTTTTTTTTTTTTTTAATTAAAAAAAAACAAAAAAACAACAACAACAAAGGGGGGTGGGGGAGGTTTTAGTTTTTTTTTAGGGGGGTTTACACATATAAAAATACCAAAGGGGGGGGTTTGAACCCCAACCCCCCCCCCCCCCCTGCGTACGCCCCTGGTTTCTATTCTTAAATAGACAAACTTCTAGAGTTTTTCCCCGTTGTTTTTAGAATGATTACAAAGATAATAATGAAAATGATATTAATAATGATAGTACTGTAGTACAATTATAATGAAGCGTCTAACTTTCTCTCACTCTCTCTCTCTCACTCTCTCTCTCTCATCTCTCTCTTTCTCTCTTTCTCTCTCTCTCTCTCTCTCTCTCTCATCTCTCTCTCTCTTTCTCTTTCTCTCTCATCTCTCTCTCTCTTTCTCTCTCTCTCTCTCCCTCTCTCTCT